>VOMN01047769.1:0-21919 GCA_014899125.1 Orchestia grillus | reverse complement strand
TTCTGAAGCGCTGCTTTCACTACCACTACAACTACAACTTAGGTTGGAAGTGCACCCAACCTAATGATGTTTTCTGCTATATAAATTAAAAAATACGAATAAGTATTTAAATTTTTAAAATCTGGGTTATTCATTAGTTCTGGGTATTCGAATTAAGATTATTTGATAGAATTATTCAAGAAGGCGAGCTGTATCTCGTTGAGCCTGCCTGCAGCGTACAGTGCAAACCGGGTTGATGTAGCCTTTCCCACGATGATGTAATGAGGTAGGGTTGGTTTTCTGGCCGCGGTTCACGATGTGAGCGCCCGAAATTGTGGAGCTTCAGTCTTCGAAGGAATGATGCCACTGACGTGATGCTGCGTTGGCCGCCTTGCTTCAAGGGCTCAGTACCTTTGTTATTGCGTTCAATAATGCCGCCGTCAAGCTTCGGAGAAGATTTTGTTTTAGCGTCACGTAACATTCTCGCGCGGGCTGCTTACTGAATCTTCTTTTCACATGTTGATTCTGTTGTTAGCTTTGTTAAGTATCATTTCAAATGCGAGTTCTTTAGGTGTTGAAAATATTGTACTTGTGTGATTGATAGGCTTGTGAAACATGTGAAAATTTAGCGTGAGATATTTATGCTCCAGATATGATGAATCATAAGATTACGAATTGTTTTTGATGTCTTAACGAGGCTTTTTATTATTTCTAATTTTACTTTCTTCCATTACAGATCTAAATAGTAAAATTTTTTGTTCGATGTCATTAACGTTCTCGTGGTGAATGTACTCCTCTTGCAAGATAAACTCAGGACTCCAATTTGTGCGTGTGTCGGTGTCGAGACGTCAGATAAAATACCTTAGTTCTGAAGTTCTTTTCCTTACATGATATGGAAGGAATGAAAAAAACGTTATGCGGTTTTGTAAGGAGAAAGAGATGCACGTTCACGTCGGAGCAGGTGGCGCGTGGGACTCGAAGCAGTGCGTGCAGACCTTGCAGACCACAATTACTCCAGGACAGAGGTGTTTAGGCGAGCCATCTGCCGTCGCTCGGACTGCCGAACTTTTACTTTTACTCTCCAAACTCAGTCAGACTCGTCCGCTCCGTGTGGCGTTTGCGTCTCAGGGCTTCTACGCTCGCATCTCAGTTTAGGCGGGAGATTTATTTTTTTGTTGCTTTTTCCCGTGAAGGCCGCACTCAATGCGTGTTGTCATGTTGGAAAGGATTCTTCAACTGGACGACCCGTTCATTTTAGTGGAGTTGCACGTAATTTTGATTTTCCTGTTGTACCGAATGCCGTGTTTCAACGCGGTACAAGGCGCCCGGTGCGTAAATGTGATTACTCGCATTATTTAAAAGAAAATATACTCTTATACTTGTGATTATTTATTAGTTTTCAGATGTTCAACATCTTGGTATAGAAAGCAAGCGACCTTGATTGTTGAAGTAAGTATTAGAATATACTCGCTTTTTATAAAAAAAAGTGTGTGGAATCAGATTTCAGGAACATACATTATAGACACTTTCTCTTTTTAAAGGAGACTCTGGCCTTCAGCAAAGAATGATTCATCGCTCTTTGGCTTCTAATTAGACGAGTTCTTATTATTCTACTGTCTATCGGAGGCAGGACCCCCCACGCATCTAGAGAGAGGGAGTTGCGCTTTAATGTTCGCTTGTACGGTCATCTGAAACTCACACCAAACGTTTATTGTGAAGGATGATTTTAAGATAATATTTGTATTTTTCCTTATGTATTTTGCCATGTGGGAAAGCGCTTCGTACTGACTTCGGAAAGAATCAGTTGACTTAAGAAAGACTGCGTATAGTGAAGGTAGAAGAGATGTTGTCATTGGTGACAGTGCGAATTGGTGTTCAGCTGCGCACACGCTTCTTGGCCATTATTGTTGGGCTACAACAGTTCCCTGTATAGCGGTACATGGTACTGTGTGACTGTGTTCTGTTAGTACAGGGTATAGAGTGCAGAGTAAATATTTTACCTGCTGGTATCTTTCAAACTAACTGCTTCAGGAAATAGCTTTAAATAAGCTTTAAAAAGAACCTCCCTCATCTTCCATCGGGTAGCACGCATCGCTGAAGCACTGGAACGACCGTTTATGAATTTAATTATAAGTTTATGCATTTAATTAAAATACTTTGCTCGTGGAGTGTAAGGATCAAAGTTCAGGCTGAAATTAAGTTATTTTAAATGGCCGCTAAAGCGTTCATACTTTCATTTTGTGTTCGCCAGTACTTCTTGTTTGGAAATTTTTCCATTTATAGATTATTTTCTGGATGTTACCATTAGCTTATTCGAGCTAGCAGCTGCTGACCTCTACGAAGGCCTTAACTAATTGCGACAATGATGTGAATACAAAGCAAAGAGAGAGTTTATTCTGGACTGCACATGACTTGCATCCATTCACCACAGTTACGAGCTATTTCATTGCGTATAATGCTTTCCTAGGCATATAAAGCTGCTAAGAGAGAAATCATATGTTCAATAATTGGACTAACTTTTTGGTAAGTCGAAATTTTTAAATTGATTACTCAGGTGCCGTTCACATATGAGGTATATTAACACATGCAGTTAAATTTATTAACCCGTCGTGCAATAGTTATCGCTCTGGAAAATGCCGCTATGTATGTAGTATGATGGATAAGCGTCGTACTCTAAAAAATCTCTGTGCAATAGTGATGATGATAGAGGCACAGGATATGGCATGTCAAAAAAATTAGGCATCAAGAAACCATTTGCGAAGGGGACTTCGCCCATGAGATGTTGCCGTTTCTTTAGGGTTTCGTGAGTGATGTTGTACTGCAACTAGTGTGTAATTGGTACCGTAATATGTACGCTAATGCTTTAAGACGTGAACCATAAAGTATTGGCTTACTGGCCTGCTAGTGCTGGCATAATGTATTGGCTTACTGGCCTGCTTGTGCTGGCATAAAGTATTGGCTTACTGGCCTGCTAGTGCTGGTATGATGACCGTTTGAAGTCGCGCTGGCGTTATCTCGATAACGGAACAAGCTGAGCGGAGTCATCAAATCCATAGTAAGCCTATGGAGTGAATGGCAATTCCTTCTGCAGAGCAGTTTTCCATCGAAATGTACTGAGCAGGATTGTTGTGTGTTCTCTAGAGGCGTGAGCGTTCCAGGGACACTTGAAGCTGTTTTATTTGCCGCCTTTGTGGGCTGAACCATAGGGAGCACTAAATTTGGGGTCCTTTTGATGCCATTCTAACTCAATGTCTTGAGCGTTTCGCTGTGATAACGGCTTCAACTCAATGAAACCCTGCGCATCTCTTACACAATTTATTTATTTATTTTATTAGCCATTAATTTTACCATGGACACGCTCTTGGAGTTGGAGTGGCTCCGACCAACATTCAGCACAGGCCTGAGTGCCGCTAGCGCTGACCTGACGAAAGGATCGAGTTGACCTCTCATGCAGCAGGCGAGGGTCAGTGGCCAGCCTGCCCCGGCGCTGGAGAGCGTCGATGTCAGGGTCACACTGGGGCGCTGTGTGACCCGCGTCCTTCTCCTGACGCCGGCGGGCCACCTTCATTTGTGGACAGCGAGATGGAGCACTGGCAAAACGGATGGGTCGACCCATTTCAAATTTTCATATCATTACGACTTGCTTCAGTGAACTTGATTCTATACAAATGGCTTAGCAATTTTGTGTTGCCATTGTAATTCATTTCTTTAACAAGAAAACAGCAGTTTTTTGACGACAGGACAAATTTTAAATTCCATTGTGGTAGTTTAGAAGGATGAGCCATATTGACCCCCCTCCGTTTACTGTGCACCGACAGTTTCCTACCGCAGGTCACAGAATCTGATGTTATCGTTATTGAAATTTTGTCTCCACTTGTCGTGAGAGACATCACATTTCTGAATTACAAAAATGTCATCTCTGTGCCCTTCTTTTGAACTCACACTCGTGAAGGTCATCCATGTGTAATAAGAATCAACGAAGAGTAAACTCAATGCGTGTCAAAAATTGGGCGTGCACTGCTCGTGTATTTTATTTTATAGCTGGCAACGCCAGAGTAACGAAGATTTCCAGTTTTACGGCTTTACTTGTCTTTTCTGTTGAGTTGCACGATTCAGTGCGTTGAGTGTGGCCCTCGTACGAGCTACTGCTGTGTAGGTGAGCCTTTACCGCTGCTAACATGAGCTCGATCTCTATCCCTCCGTCGGTGGGACGTCTACGTCGTCCAGTCCCCTCTGAGCCAAAAGCAGGAACGTTATCGTTTCCAGACTGGCTACTAGGGCTTGTATTCGCGTTGTATTGCTCTAAGCTGACTTTTTGGCAAGTATTGACTCACTATTTTGAATATTACATGCATAGATAATGACAGCACTTGAAAAAAAATGTGAGTATTTATTTATTTAGAAATTTTTTATCTCATTGTTTGGTGACTTACAGTGCAAAATCATTGTGCGATTTATATTCTGGTGTGTACTGAAAATTTAGTCTCAACATGTTTCTTAATATACTTGGCCCGATCGCCTTTTTAGATTTATTCAAGTACTGTCTGAAACGAGCGTGTGGAATAGGGTGGAAGCTTTTTGAGTACATCAGCTGCGCACTACGCCTGTTTTTGCATCCGTAAAATTTCTCAATAGCAGACACGCCCTCGGGCCGATGTCTGTTGAGGCGAATAAGCCCCAAGTCCACTTCCGTGCGGTCCCATTCATCGAGAACGATGTTGCTCAAGTCCAGCTGTGCTGTCTTGCTGCTCTGCATAAAAACTTGTCCCTTGCGGAACACTGGTGCAGTTTTAGGTACGTTCTATCCTTATCTAGTCCGTATTTATTCTTTTTTGGGCTCTGATCGGGACTTTCTTAAGTTACGTGACCTCTACTTCTTGTCTTTATATCCGAAACGGCTGCTTTAACAAAAACCCCTTGCGTGATGTACTGTAAAATATGTTCCCTCTAATTGGCTGGGCTGATGAGCTGGGATGTAGCGTCTGATTAAAATCGGTGATAGATTTTTTGGGCAGTATAAATTTTAAAGCTACAGTGTACTTCCAGACTGAACATCCATGAACATAACGGGAGGTCCGCTCGGCTGTCTGGGCTCATAGCAAGAAAATGATGATAGTGTCTTCCACATTCTGTAGGTTTAATTGAATGATTCAGGCTTTCTAGAATAGATCATCATGTCTGACTTAGCAAGTCTACAGAATTTGATTCACTGTTTGACTAAAATCATTCGTTTACTCGATTTTCTCTAACTCTTCAAATTTAGATGCTCTTGTGTAAAACAATCTAAAATGTATGAAACGTTGCCGAATTGGATGTTAAAATAGTATTTTCATGTTGATGTTTCAAGTATTATTTCTTAGTTAGAAGAAAAGTTTGCATTTTTGAAGTCAAAGTGGTAGTTGTTAATCCAAAAGAACTTAGTTGTAAAAAGAAAAAAATGAAAGTTAGTTCCTTTAACTTATATCCCTTAAAGGCTTGAGTGATGTCGCTTATTATGAGATACGGATGTTTCATTATGCACATTTGTGGGATTTGTCGCGCGTTTATAGCAAAATTGTGCTTTTGAAGTGATCGATGCTGCCATTATACTCCTTTTTTTGTCGAGGTTCAGGAATAATTACTTCTAAACCTTGAAATTTATGTTTTTATTGGTAGTAGGAGTATATTCACGTGAAATATGCTGATATTTTCCCTTTACAAAATAAGATTCCTGTCTCGAAAGAGGTATGGATATGTTATCGAAACAGGAAGTGGATTTTCAGTTCCCCCTCTCGGTATACAATATCATTACATAACACCTCAAAATCTAATCACTTCTACCGCCCAGCTGCCATGCCTAAACGGTGCCATTTGCACGAGGGATTGAACTCAGTTCGACCAGCGCTAACATTCTGTACTTCCTCTCGCGTGGTAATATGGCGTGGCGAGGTGATGTGGCGTGGCGAGGTGATGTGGCGTGGCGAGGTGATGTGGCGTGGCGAGGTGATTTGGCGTGGCAAGGTGATGTGGCGTGGCAAGGTGATTTGGCGTGGCGAGGTGATTTAGCTAGGTGGATTAGCGTAGTTTAGACTGATTACGAGTATGAAATAAATTTTGCTGCAGTCCGATATATATTATGTTTTCATTAATGCTAACTGGTTACGACACTCAATCATAACTATCTCAGCCGTAAAAGAATTAATCTTAGTCAATAATTATTTGAAAACAGCGATAGTTTCAGGTTAATCTTGTCTGATATGACGTCGCACTTTTTTTCCATATTGAAGGCCGCGTTCAGTGTTTACACGGCGGCAACCTCAGTTGCAGAACATGAGCGCACTTAAGCGTGTTTGTCATAACATTGATGCCTGCTCTGTGGGCAGCCACTGTTGTCTCTGCGCTAATGGTGCATTTTTCAGGTGCGTAAGAGTACATTGGTCACTTCCTGCTCTTTACCTGTGGGCACATACAATAGCTGCTCTTAGCACGCAATGGATCAGTCTTGCTAGAACACTTTTCCAACCTCCATATCTAGAATTTCTTCCGTGAACTCTCTCGCTCCCAGCGAATTTTAGTTGAACAGTCGTGCAAGTTGCTGTAGCGGGGCTGCCTACTGGCCCGCTGTGGGTGCAGCTTGAAATATCAGTCCTGACTGACGTTCAGCTCTGCCGTGGTATCCAAAGCGGCGTTAGTGCAACTTTTAAGGTAGGCGAGTTATTAACGAACCGTTCAATCTGCATTAAATTAAGCATCATGCCTGGCAAATCGAAATCCTCGAGTTTCATTGGTAAATTGTTTGAGAAGAATAGAAGTAGGAACGCTCAGTTAAAATTCCTCTACTGCCCACCGTATAGTGCGTTTGTGCTGTTCTTCTATCGGTCGTTGGCTTCAGTCTTTTGTGATATCGACTTCCTCATTTTTTCGAGGTTATCTGAACGTTCAGCTCGCGTAGAGGAGATTATGTTGAAACGCTCGTGAAGATCCAATTCTGAATGAGAAGCACCGTTTGGTTATCCTTGAAGGTATGCAGGCGGAAGCTGTCTCAGCTGTTTTCCTGAATTTAGTTTTCTCTTTGTACCAGAAGAGGAAGTGTACAAAGTATTTTTTTGCCTATGTTCTTGCGGTTGCCAGCATGCCTCAGCGCCTTTCCTGGTAACGCTCAACCATGTTGCAAGCAAATGTTCTTATTATACCGCAGGCATACCGTAATTACAAGTTTCTTCCTCTAGAGCATTTTTTGTACTGATTACTGCTTAGTTTCTTTTATAAATGCGAAGCTTGCAGAAATATAGGATTCAATTAAAAAAAGTTTCCGCTACCCGGTTTCGAAATGAATTTGTAATTACACATTTCCTCGAACGAGCATGCAAATGACTAAAGATTTTGACATCAGATTGATTTAGTCTCCGATGTTTCTGATATTGTACCTCATCAGTACGGATTTTCTGAGTACTATTCTTGTCAAATTATTTTTGATCATTGCTGTTTCTTCTTCAGATGTCGCAATTTTGTGGCCATGTGATTTTTGTCAAATCAATTGACATATACGTTATTTCTTTATTTTCTTCTCAGTCCTTTAAAAGCAGAATCAAGTTTAACACTTTGCCTTCTGAGTGGGTCATTTATGGTACACGCGATATTCTAACCTAACCTAATGTAACCAAAGTATTATCATGTACAAATACAAATTTTCGAGTCTTCGTCAAATTAGTGTTCATCAATCTAATGAGCTAGTCCTGATTAGAAAGAAAATTAATAGAGTAACCAAATTTGTGAAACCAAAATCCTTCATTTTTAAATTCACAGTAGCGATATTTGTCGGCATGTAATTTTACCTGTGTGGAGAATCGTAGTCAAAGTGTTAAACTTTGGGCAAATATGAACTGTTGTTCCATTCGAGCATAAATTTTCAGATATATTTTTTGTAATTTTGAATCTCTGAGATTCGAGTACAAATATATCTCGTCCTGAGAGGCAGAGAATCGATTCTCTCGATTCAAAGGCATTTCATAGTGAAGATGTATGACTTTCAATCATCTGATTTAGGGGAAATCAAGTATTACAGACGTAAATTTAAGATATTTTGCGTGCTGCAGTTGTCCGTTGAAATTAGGTCATTGCATAACTACGTGTAACGAATAATGCTTGTGAACTTTCTTTTATTTCAATACGTACAGTCAAGGCCAAAATGATAGAGACCTTCAATAATTTTTACATATTAGATATGACACTGCGTAAACTTCGACGTTCTGTGATTGTTGTTTTCCTTAAAAAAGGTTCAACATATAAACAGATAGTAAAACTGAAATTGACATTAAGAGCGGCCCTGTATTGAATTTTGAAACCGGTAAAAGATACAAGTAATTCGAACGGGCAAACGTCACCTGTGCGTTCAAAAGTATCTAATGAACGCCAAGGTCTGATTTTAGTTGCCTCTCTACTAAAAAATCCTACGATCGCAAAGCCTCAGTTTGCCGAGAAATGGAAAAAAGCTGGAGTGATCGCTGCCTCATCTCGCACGGTGAAACGGAGACGTTTTAAAAAAAGACTTCAAGTTTAGGAAAGTCGCAAAAAAGCCGCGCCTGTCCAAAAAGAATGATTCGGAATATACTGCATTTTTGTAAGAAATATATGAATGGTCTGTTGATAACGGGAATATGATATTTTTTCTGATGAGCCTCCCTTTCATACATTGGGTAAATGAAGAAAAAATCTTACTCGAAGAAAAAAAAGGAAGAATATCACGAAGCCCGTGTCATTACCGCAGTGAAGCGTCCTGACGCACTGCATGAATGGGGCTGCTTTTCATCCAAAGGAACAGGTGCATTCCCATTTTTGAAAAAAATATCTCGATCAAGAAGTTATTAGGAAGAAAGAACGTCATTGTAAATATAAAGTGATCTCTTATATTTTTGTTTCTGTCTTATTTCCTTTGTCTTTTGATAGAAAAATTTGCCATGGCCTGTCAGTTTGTGTTTCATCCTTCAATCAATATCACTCAAGTCAAACTACATATATCTTCACATGTGCATGAATAATTTGTATGGTAAGCAAATAAAAAACCAGTGTTAATTATTATTTGGCGCTGACTGTACAAAAATTACCTTCTGCTTAGTTCTACTTATCGACATTTGTTAGCAGACCCAACTTGTTTCAAGTTAAGTTAATAGATGTGCAACGATGTTTGTCTCCGAACTGCTTATTTTACGGGACTGCTTCTGCCGGGTGTATTAACTTAACTTTTCCCCTTATTCTCTGATCTATTCTCGAATTCTCTGATCTTTTACTAATTTTCGCTTTAAGATGAGACAGCACTGCGCCAGGTGATCACTGTAGCGAATTGTTGATAGCGATTATTCCTCTTTTCCTGCTCTTAATATGTATAAAATTTTAGTAAATTTATGTAGTTAACGTACAGATTTTTACGAGCACTATTTCTGCCACCTTCCTTGAAGTGACCCTTAGCGTTGAAATAATCCATTTTGCATGTGTTTGTGTGTACATTGTTTATAAAAGTGGGTCTTAAAAAACTGCTTCTTTTCACCTGTGAGCTATCTAGATGCAATCAGTTATTATTTTTAGTCATAAAATTATCCTATAGTAACGAATTTATCAAAAATAAAATGAACTGAGAAAGTAGCACGCACAATTTACAACGCGTGATTCTGCCTTTTTTGTGGCATGCCATAGCTTTTACTGACGGGTGCAATGCACTTGTGCACTAGTTGTGAAATAATTTCTGCAAGTTTCAAGTTCTCGATATAGTGAGAACGAACCTGTCTTGATACTGTTTGTATTCGTGTCGCAAATGCATGACTTGCAAGAGGGAGATCTGTGTGGTATGTAGGGAGCTGTGGCATGTGGGGCGTTGTTCTGTGTGGCATGTGGGACGTTGTTCTGCGTGGCGTGTGGCCTGATGAGTGCTGTTACGTGGCATGTTGGGTGTTGTTTTGTGTGGTGTGTGGCATGTTGGGTGTTGTTTTGCGTGGTGCGTGGTATGTTGGGTGTTGTTTTGCGTGGTGCGTGGTATGTGAGGCGTTGTTTTGTGTGACGTGTGGTATGTGAGGCGTTGTTTTGTGTGGCGCGTGGTATGTGGGGCGTTATTTTGTGTGGCACGTGGTATGTCATGCGTGGTTTCGTGTGGCGTGTGGAGCGTTGTTTTGTGTGGCATGTGAAGCATTGTTCTGTGTGGCATATGCGATACATGAGGAGCTCTTTAGTGTAGGTTAGGTTCTTCATAACTGTGCTATGTGAAGGAAGTATTCACGGGACCACAGAGGTCGGGCACTTCGTTGTATTTAATTAGAACTGCACTGTGTGGGGATGGTACATTAGGGCTTCAGTGTGGTGGTGTGGCACATTAGGGGATAGCCCTTTTGCTTTAGTGACCTGATGAGAATTTTATGAAGTCTTAATTTTTCCTGCAGTTTGTGAAGAACTGATCTTTGTGTTTTGCAGAGTATTTCAAAGGCCGTTCAGCGGAAGCGTTGAGGCTTTGCGTAACGTCTCGCATTATAATGCCATAAATTATCTCTTCTTTATCTCATGCATTAAATTACACCATGTTTTCTGGCTTAAAACATTTGAAGAATGCATTTACGACAGGTAATTCACATTCGACAGCGTAATATGATAATAAAGAATGACAAGTAACAAGTTAGATTCAAGAGAGATACTACTTGTGGGCCCAAATAAGCCGTAACGCTGCTAGCCTAAAGCTTCGATGACTTCATGTCGAATGTGAACATTTTTGACAATTATTTTGTATTGAATTTATTTTAACAACGCATGGTGTATAGATAACGATACGAGTGTATCATATTTATCGAGTTAATTTTCTTATGCTTGTTGAAATTAGAAGCGTAAAAATTCATCATCAACTTTTATTGCCATCAGCATTAAACCGAAAGATATCGCAAGTGGAATGGAGAGGACCGCTTTTACGCTGGAGCGAGAGCGCAGTGCGTTCATATGCATGGAGAAAATCTTATTGGAAAAACTGGCCCGTCTTGATCGGGTTGGAGACTTAAGAGTTTCGCTTTCAGCAGACGCGTTGCAGCTGCAGCTTTTTCATCGAGCGTCGAGGAATAGAACTGTCATCGGAGGTGTGGGTGTGAGCACTGGAAGATGACTCGTGTTTCTTGATCGGACTCGCGTGCCGCTATCAAGTGCGACACGGCAGTCACTACATCAAACTCTGCCGATGCATTCATTCATGGCGCCCGCATCAGCACACAAGAGCGAGTACAAAACGTCGGAGTTCAGACTAGTGGTCTCACATGGCGCGCATGTCTCCGCTGTTGTTTTTCATGGCATTACCCAGCGAGCAGCAATTTAGTGAGGGTCTGTTGCCACCTCGCACGAGACCGTCGGGCCCGCCTCTGGACTAGCGCGTAGAAACTTCCGTTAGGTCCATCTGAGTGCGATGTCGTCTGAGAATATCGCTTGATTTTTTGGGGGTGTAGTATCGCAGAAATTTTGATGCTCAATTTCAATTTTACCTCAAGTGTTTGTCTACTAATTTTCGTGCCAGGCTTGCTGGTACGGAATATTTTATCGTTTGATCATTTCGTTTTATTTAATGAATACTTTTACCCATTATTTCGTGTACTTTACTTTGCTCTACTCAAGGGTTGTACTGGCGACGGATGTGTGTTTTGTCTATCCTGTTGCTAACAGTAACTGGCTTCGGGGCCTAGGTGTGAATCAGGGGTACTATAAATGGTTTTCCTCGAGTTATATTACTTAACTCTTTCTATAACGATTTTACCATCTCGCTGCATTCAATAGAAGCAATTACTCGATCACTCCTAACTGCTACGTATTAGTTAACTTGGCCTTCCTATGTTAAGTTGGTAACTTGGCCCTCTTCGGTAAAGTTGGTAACTTGGCTCTCTTCGGTAAAGTTGGTCACTTGGCCCTCTTCGATAAAGTTGGTCACTTGGCCCTCTTCGATAAAGTTGGTAACTTGGTCCTCCTCGGTAAAGTTGGTAACTTGGCTGTCCGCACTAACACAGTGTCTACTGCTCAATCCTACGAACTAAGGCAGGGCCGGTCTCCAAGTGTTTGGTTATTACCAAAATTTAGGGTCGCAGCCAAACCTGGAGAACAACTCTGGTCTTGTGGCAGTAAGTAATCCAGTTATCATTTTGTGCTGATATTAGTCAGTAAGTCTTAGGCACGGATTGAGGGCTTCGAACTCTTACCTGTATAACTAATCATTACATTTTCAAAAAACTATTCATATTTCTAGTGTTTACCATGAGTAAATGCGTGAATATAACCTGAGGATTAAAATTGGCTATCAATTGATGTCACCAAAATTTCATAATAGAATTAGTCTTGAAAGTATGAAAAGTTTTCGTGCGCGGTTCTTTGCTCCGTCTGTAACCACTGAGAAAGGCAAGTGAAGCTCCTGAGCGTTCGTTAATGCTTCGACTTGGGGGCAGCGTGGCGTGAGCAGGCGAAGGCGGCCGTAAAGTGAAATGATGGTCCACAACAGGTGTGCTGGGCGGCCATGAAAACGTAAGTGGCCCGGAGGGATTCAGCCGTGCTTTATCAGCCGTGCTTTATCAGCCGTGCTTTATCTAGCGTCCCTCCGGCATTGTGCATTGGTCTGCAAGGAGATCTGTTCCTGACAAACACCAGGAGTGGTCGGAACTAGAAGGTTATTCCTGAAATCGTGTAGCTTGTCTCAAATTGTGGGAGTAGGCAGTGGCAATAGCTTGTGGGAGGACGCATGGGCTGTAAAAAAACGATGCACTTTTGACGCAATTCTGTTGGTCGTACGCATGTCACAAAACTAGCTGACAGAGCTGACACAGTGTGCCATTAGGGTATCATGACACTGTGCGCTGTCATGCAACAGTATGGCATGCGTAAGCGTGCGAAACTGTTAACTCACCTTACGAAAATCGGCGGTATTTAAAACGAACCTTCAACTCACTCTTATTACTCGTTGATTCTACAGAATAGACTGAGGATGAAAAAAAAACTTAAAAAAAACACAAAAAACAAGTACCGGTTTCAATTACTATCTGACTAAATATGACTTGTCTTTGAACGTTCTATAAGTCAACATGGCTTTAGTTATAGTCGTGAAAAAGGCTTCAAATTAAATCTACGCTAATTCGTTACAGTCATAACATTAAGCTGGAGTAGACCTGAATTGCGGTTAGCTCACTCAAAATACTCACCGCAGTACAGACTCTGTACTGTGACACTCCGCACGGGATCACACAACCACGCAAACCCTCACGTACCGCCTGCCTCTGCATTACCGAGTTGACGCCGAACGTTGGTACGCAGTACTGAGTAGTGCGTTGGTAAGTGCACTTGTGAATGTCAGGGTTTTTTGAGTAGCAGTGTCACCTGCTAGCGTGAGTAAGGGGTGTCACCTGTTTCATACTTGCTGTTTTCTAGTTCTCGTTCAACAGATCTAAAATAACTTTGAATATTGCATGATTACTATTGAACATGTCCTGAATGGATGAATGATTGCGAAAGACGGCAGTGGATGTTCGAAGTATTTGCTTAGAAGTTGAATTATGTTTTGCTTGCGTCGTGGGGGTGCTCACACTCGTGAAGTTTCGGATCATCCCATGTACATGACGCGAGTCGGCGAACTAAGCAACGCGTGAGGAACACAAAAATTTACTTCAATTGCAGTACACCGTACCAGGCATTCACACTGTCTAGTCTAACTTCTTCGCATAAGTATCTATAATTACCAAGTATTTCTAACCATTATTTATTCTAACCATTATTTATGAATTTTGCGATGAAACGGCGAAAAAGTCCGACTAGGTCGGAGTGCAAGTTGATTTGCAACAGCAGGATTAGACGCGCCGTCGTGTGTCCTGTGCGTAAATCGGCCTCTTTTTTGTACTTCCCTCGCGTAATTTACGTTGACGGGTCCGCCCTATAATGATTGTTACGCGACTTGGAGCTGCTGCGGGTAGAAGTATTGGAATCCCTCATTTGACTTTCGTCTTGCTCTAATAATTTTGATGACATTGCGGAGCACTGATGATGTTCAACATTGTGGTTGACGCGCTGTCCATTTTAACGTTTCCTGAAGATAGTTTAGCTTTAGATTAATATGGTCGTTGAGCAGCTTCACCCAACTCTATCATTTTACCAAGTTCATTTAGAACACGGAGAAATATACGTAATATATGTGGATTTTTTCACCGTGGTTGCCGAATATTTTGGAATAAATTTGAAATTTCTTTAGGTTAAGAAGTGTTAGTGAAAAGAAGTCTAACAAATCGCAAAAGACATTGCAGATGTATTTCTCCAGTTGCACTACCGCGGCTTCAAAAAAACGATCGACTCCCGGAACAGCCCGGCAAATATTATTTGGCCCAGTTTCGCAGGCACACGTCGTTAAATTTCACGCAAGTTAGACGTTGCATAACTTGCGTTGGGAATGTTTCGGGAGCACGAAGTCGACTCCGCAGCGCGCGTGCGCCTTGCGTATGCGTGACGGGCTCGCGCAATTTTATCATGTGCTCTCTGCTTGTTGTGAGCTGCAGCGTCTCGCCAAACTCTCTCGTAAACCAGCCGGGGAGTCCTGCAGCGAGGAGCTGATGTTCATGTACTGTTTTACGGGAGCACGTTTGTAAATAAACGTTTTTTGCGAGCCAAAGTTTAAGTCTTATGAAGAATGTGGGTGGCTACGGTGAAATTTCAAGAAATGTTCATATTTTTATTCTCTATTTTTTTTTAAAGTAAACTCTGATTTTGGCGATTGCTCACTTCATAGACATGACAACGTTATTAGACGTCTGCCAGTAGCACTTGTTAGAAGAACTTTTTTGTGGCTTCAATTTGGTAGCTCGATCAAATTTCTCATGTTTCCTTCCTCCCCTTCCTGCTCTTTTCCTTCAGTTTTCTTGTCGTTTGCTTGATGGGCCGTGGGGTCACCAACGGACCACGCTAACAATTTTCCGAGAGTATTTTCTCAACTGTTTGTATTTGCTGCAGGATTTCACTTTTTCGGAATTTCAAATTTATTGAAGCTTTAACAACAAAGCTCTTAGTTATCAGATTTTCAAAACTTTGAAAGCTCTGAGCCAGTTTTTGTTCAGATCTTCTCCCAAGCTATCACACCACCCAGAACTCTGTAGGTGAGGTGGTGTCTGTTGAGTACATCACCCATTCTGATATGATGACCCTTCAAAATTTTCCTCTGCGGAACTAGTGCAGGGAGCCACAAGCGTTTTTTTCATGTTGGAGTTTCCAGCTTCCGTGAAACCAGTTGCATATTTTATCTTTGAACATCCGTAAAAGCTACAGCACTGCAGCAGGCGCTGTGTTTCTTATTATGTTGTTGACGTCAGGAAACCGGCGAAGGTCGCCTGTGCAACCTCATGGACTCGTGCTGTTCCGTCACGATTCGTGAGAGGAAGTCAGAGCTCAATCTTGCTCTGTGTTAATTTACTTCAGGTATTCAAAGTGCTCAAATCTCTCAGTAATATCCGAAGTGTAACTACTGAGCTACTTGCACTGTGTATCACTCTGTTTTGCCTTGTATTATTGCAACGGCATTTTGGTACATGTGATAAACATGTCGAGAAGTCTATTATCTCCTAAAATAAAGGATAAGTCAATTTCAAGTTCTCCAATTCCCTAATTTGAACGTCATTAATTGCAATGGTGCAATCAAATATGTTATCATGAAAATTACCAGTGCAAACGCCTGCGAAGCGTTAGAAACCGCAGTATATCTGTTCAGTATGCACTCTGGGCATACAAGCTGTGAAAATATCGGACCATTGTGTCAGCCACGATCGTCTCCAGCCAACTTGCAGAAGTGGTGACGGCTGTGGATTTTTAGAGCAAAGTACTCGTTTTCCTGTAAGGCGTACATGTAACTGTTCAGTGGCATGTTTATGTTCGTCTTATGCTTAAATTTGCAATAAAGATAATTCTTACTTTAGATAATTGTATGAATTCGTGAATAATTACTTACTATTTAGTTACCGTATCTCTCATTAGGCAACGCATACATTTACTGTAGGGTCGTGAATTTAGAAGCTCTTGTCTCAATTTCATAACGGCGATCGTAACGAATTCGTAACGTTTGCAATAGCGGTTCCCTACTTTGAAAATCACGTCAACTTGGAGCGGCTGCCGAGTCCGACGGTTTCGACACGATCTTCCGAGCATTTTGAAGGCAGTTGTAACGCTATTTCTTGGGCACCTCACGGAAAAATAAAGAGCAGCTTTATTTTATACTTTAATCCGATCATAATTCAGAGGTTAAAGAGTTATGATCGTTAATCATCATTTGCTTGCAAGCCTCGTGCCGTTGATGTTATGGAGCATAATATTTTGAGTATTCGTCGCTCCAGTTAGAGGTCGGTGTCTCGCTGAGGTAATTTTGGAAATTGATCCTATGCGTAGCACTGTAGGATTTTTAAACCAATGGTATAGATTGGTAACACTATCTTTTTTGATCAATTATTTATAAATTGTAATTCATAATTGCTACGCGTAAACGCTATTCCATGACGGTTTCGCTAGACTGGGCTCTGCTTGTGGAACTCGTGCTAACTCAATACCTCCTCCTCTCCAAAGATTGAGATGCTTCCCAGAAAATTTCGCGTACCCGTTTATGGCTTCCACCTCTACTGGAATTTGACATACCCTGTAAAATTTTTATATACTGAGCCCCGAGTCGGCTACACCCCTTACCGTCGGCGCGTTCGGACAGTTTTCTTGAGCAGGGCGTTGTGAGGCTTCGGAGCGGCCTATGTTTAACTTAATCGTTGCGCAACGAGTGATTACTTTCACTGCTATGTGCTTCACGAACACGCTCGGGTTCTGACGCGCGAGTTGGTCGTCCGTGCATCGAGCTCGTCTTCTTCTTCTTTGAAAGGCTGCCTCCGGTACGGCGTGCAAGCGTGGCGAGATGGTCTCTGTCTTGTGTTCGTTTGTCGCCTTGAATCAGCCTCTTCACTTTCAGAATGTGCGTGTTGGTACAACACACTGCGCTGCCGAGTGACCGTGTTCTGATACGGGCTTAATCGAATTTTTACTTCTTTGTTCAACGGTTAATAGATGAGGTCATGCCTAAAGAGTCTTTAAAAAATATCACTAAATTTTACTACCAATAATAGTGATCACTTTTATGTGCATTATACTTGATTTATATTTAATTACTTCGGCTCAAATATATATATTTATGTTCTTAAAAATTGTTGGTAGTATGCTCGAAGAGTTATAATTGTATTAGTGTATTCTTTCTTTCATTTCCGAAGATAAGCTTCTGTAAAGAATTAAGCGAATGTTGCCCCTGAACTTTAAATATGAGAGGATAATTTCTAGAACGTCTTCAGAAAGTTTTACCCGTTATTATTTAGAATTTTATTTAGTGCTAATGATCTTCTATGAACGACTTGTATGAAAAAGAGTGGAATACGAGAAATCTTCTGCTTTCGTCTCTAGTTGCCACACTTCTGCTGTATTTGCCCATGTCTTACCCGGATATTCAGCTGAATTTTCTAACCCTGTGCAGTGAAACTTGAAGTATAAATTTTCGGTTTATATTCCTGCAGTGACTATGCAGTGACCAGTATGTTTAATAAATTACGTGTGTTTTACCAAATAGTAATTTATTTCCATGCTCATCGTTTCATTAAAATTTTATCGGCCTAAAATTTTTTGAACTTCAGGAATTATCACTGAAAGCCCGAATGTTAAACACCCTTGAAACTGGGATTGAATTAATGCTGGCTGATTAGTATTCAGCCTAATCTTGAGATCTCGCAGCGCTCTCCAATGTGCACGGCACCATTGTTAGCGCTATTTGGAATGGAATGCCTCGTCTTAAGGAGTACTCCTATTACTGAGTTCGGATTGGGCGTGGTGAAATTAATTCTCATTTATTTTAAATTTTACGATTATTTTTCGTACAGAATAGTATAGCTCTATTATTCCAATGTTAATATACATGTTTAGTTATTGTAAAATTATAATCTATAAAGTATTCTACATATTAACTCATACTAACTCATACTCATGATTTTTACAGTCGAACGCAGATATTGATTTTAAGAATATATTTCTCTAATATAGGCCAAATATTTTCTCATTTAAATTTGATATTTGATTTATTTTCTATGTAGGATAGTTTAAATGAAATGAGTATCTTTAATAGTATCCATATTAGGTATTCGACCATTATTGGCATCTTAAATTAAAAAAAAATGCATCTGGAAATTGAATATTTGATAATAAATTTTACTCTAAGTGAGAACGTTAAAGAAAGAATGCCTTAAATTGTTTCAATACCTTTTGAAATAACTTGAAAAATATGCAAATTTCTCACCTGATGTTGTGTAGTATTCTTGTAGCATAAATAATCTATCTATTGATTAATCACTTGCACTTTCTTTCGATGCTTATCACTGGCCAGAGTAGCTAGCTTCCCATCAACTTTTGAATTATGCACGATCTTATTTTCTCAACAACAAGATTTTTTTCGAATGTTCCGATAAGGTTTGCTCACGAAAAGAAGAGTGAAATTCACTTTCATTTCCTTTGTTGCTCTCATTGAAAGCGAAACCAATGCATTGCAAATCAGCTGATATGGCCCAGTCTCTGTTACGCTGGTGAACACTCGACGGACGCGCACCCTCTCCCGTTGGTGGCTTCAGCGACACTGACGGCCTGGACTTGTGGTGGTTCCCTCACTTCTATGTCGCTAGCGTCTGTGATCAGCATTGCGATTGGCCTTCCCCCATGTATTCTCACATTCGTTTAAATAATGACAGTGACCTTCATTACGCGTATAAGATGGTGATTGTTTAAAACTTCGAGCGGCCAAGTCTGTGATTAAGAGGTCTGTCCTTTCAATTGAAGGCCTTGCGCATGAGTTACTCATGAAGTCTCGATATCCTTAGATGTATCCTTAGATTTCATTTAGTGGGGGAGGGGATGCTGATACTACCTGGCCTTGTCACCATTTCTCTTTGCAAGCCTCATTTTTGCTTCTTTCAATCTTGGTATGTATCGAATGCGCAACTGGCTCGCTGAAAAGCAACTGCGTCCCGATGTACATGAAGATGTTCGAAAGTACAGAAAATACTTCCCAATGTTCGTGGAAGAATCATCGCTAGTTGGGACCTTTGTTCGTAGCGATTGTGGACGCAGCCCGTCACTCGTCTCTTGTCTGTTGTTGTGTGTCGCTGGTTAGTATTTTTGATTATCATAGTCCCATTACCTGTTGAATTACAAATTCGATTATTATTTTGTGTTGTATTTATGGTGTTAATTGCAGTTTCTTTGTTTTTATATTTATAACTCTTTAGCACGTCTCCTCCGGGATCCGAGCTATGTCAGAACTTTTGTACAACTCAAGATATTTGCATGCTTAGCTAAGAGATGCTACGATATCGCAGGGCTGTTGAATCTTGCCTTATAAAAGTTAATGCTTAGAGTTCTTTCCCAAATTATTGCCTGTGGTTATCATTAATATATTTGCGTCATTGTTTATTTTGTTTTCGTGCGTGGGGAAAGATCCTTCATACGAACCAATGGGGAAGTGAGCGTCATATCAGTAGCCATCTGGTGATAAGGCATTTCTGAAATTGTGGAGCCGGTGAAAGTTCTAACACAGAAAGTATTATATTATAGCGGCAACCTTTGATGTTTTTTATGTTTCGTGTGCAATTTATCTTTAATTGGTTCATTGACTCGTGGAATGTTCTCCTTGTTGCACTTAATGTACATTTCCGCTCCTCAATTTTCAGCAGGAGCATGAAAAAACTCAATTGATTTATGGCTCGGGTTTGCCAGACGTGCAAAAAGGTATTTTTTATTTCCCCTATGACGACCTTGACAGGCTAAGCTAAGTTAGCCTATAGAGCGAATATAAAGTAGGAATTATGATAAAGCGTGATGCCGTACCACATGAAGAGAGCTCTGCAGTTCGAATGTAATAAATGTTTGATGCTATCAATCTTTACAGTGTGCATGTTTACCGTTTTTGAAAGTTTACCGTTTTTCATTTTCATTGTCGAAATTTATCGCTTGCCCAATGTATACACACTTGTGTGTAGCTCTTCATTTTTCTAGCATTAACCACTGCTTCTGTAGATCTGGGAGAATAAAGTGAAGAATTCTTAGCATGAAATGTGCAGCGTATTAACGTTTTATTTTTCTGTAGTATAAAGACTGCTTTCATCACATTAGAGTTATTGAATACCATTCGAAAATACATTCGTTTCACGTAAAAGCGCTAAACTGTGACAATAGTAGCTTATAAACAGTGTACTGTTTGTCACTCGTGAGAACCCAAAAATTACGAGCAATACGATAGAAAAGCTCAAAACATGCGAGTGAGCAAATGAAATGCTTGAATAACGGTATAATTGGTGCCAATACGATGAGCTGCTCGAGCTGTAGCGAACTGGTGCCTGAGCGCGTGGGGCTGCCAGTATTTAACTTTGGTTTTTGCCGAGTTCTTGGTTCAGGTTCTTGCCGAGTCCTTGGTTCAGGTTCTTGCAGAGTTCTTGATTCAGGTTTTTGCAGAGTTCTTGGTTCAGGTTCTTGCGGAGCTCAAAAGGGACTTGCAGCGTTGGCGGCACCCCGCAGGTACATACGTTTCCCGTGTCCATCGAGGCCTTGGGATTTGAGGGCATCTTTGTGTCGTGAGTGAGACGCATGCAGTGTGAATGTGCCATGAGCTGCACACGAGGTTCACCACTGCAGAGGTGAACTAGTTTTGTGCACAGCTTGGCATTGGAAGGCCCGCCTCGGAAGTAACTGACTCGGATTTTATTAACGGCATCTCTTTGTTCGTCGTCGCGAGTTTACAGCCGCAACCTTTGACTCGCGTGAACTCTTCAAGGCCCACCGGTTCCAGTCCCATCAAACATCTCTTTATTATTCTGCACCTGTTCTGACATCACTTGTTCCCTCCGTAGCATTTTCGAGTTCTTGATAAATATTTTGTGTGGTCTGAAAGACGAATGATTAATTTCAAAAAATAACTATTGTGATGAATAAGTTTTGAAATGACGTACGTCGTTACATTCTTCTTGTATACTCAGTTTGCAACACTGAAAATATGAAGAATATTCCGATACATTGATATCAAGACTACACCCGTTATTAAAAAACTCCACTGCGAATCCGAGATGAGGGAGGGACTGTGCTCATCGCTATTGTCTGAAATGCAAAAGTTACTCGTGAATACTGAAACTCGTGAAATTATTGAATGATGGCTGACGAAAAATGAATCTAGCCAATAATTATACAAATTTAAAAGAATATCATTTTGTTTGATCAAGTATGTTGAAGTGCATGTAAGGAAACTCTATAGAGTAGTCTGTTAGTCTAACTATGTCATAATCACAGATAGATCATACCACGTACGGGTTTCTCAGAGGTGATTTTGTGCGCCCAATTCCAGCGCAGTCTAAATTTGATGGTTTATGTTTCTTAAAATGCATCGTAGTGGACGGAAATTCGGTTAATGCAACATCAAAGCAATGGACTGATGAGGCCGATGCGGTGCTGCAGACGCGGCATCCCGCGCAACACAATTATAACTCCGCTTGGATGTCGGACTCCTGTACAGTGTGTGTAGTCGTCCGTACAGTGGCGGCAGAAAGAAACTCTGCAGTGCCAATTCTTGACTGATTCCTAAATTACACTAAATTTAAGTTGTCTGACCTAAATACGCTATGTACCATTTGATTCAGCGTCATTTTCTCATTAATTACTCTATTAATTTATGACTTTTGAAGGAAATTGTTCTAGTGTTCTCGTTAGTTTTGATGAGAAGATAAAATGAAAAAGGCCGAGAGAAACTCCGCATAAATAAAAAATTCATTTCGGTAAAACTTCAGTACAAAATTGTGTTCAAAACGAGCCAAACTTGTCCATATTTAGTGTCATAATTTTCCTTGGATTTGACAGCTTGCAATCTTTTTGGCATTCCTCTCTC
>VOMN01047768.1:0-31893 GCA_014899125.1 Orchestia grillus | reverse complement strand
CATGATTGTCTCTACCGCTGGTCGCAGCGTTCACAGAGTTTACATGTAGTAAGTGCAGCTTATAAACGCGCCAGAAAACAAAGTACAGCCACTAAATATGAATGCGCAGTTAAATCAAGCTAGTTCCTGAAGGATCTATTGCAAGTTCGGCAGCTCGGAATGGGTTAATGCCGGCACTATGGTGTTTTTTCTCATCTCCCAGTGCATATCGTAACTACATACTAAAGTCGCACCAAGAATTCAGCTACATGGGCTCCCAAATTAAATTTTAGGTACTAAACTTTCATTATCACTAGAATTCAACAACGTTTAAATCAATTTCTCATCAAAACTATCTCGTTCGATCAATACCTACCGAAATTTCATTATAATTTCCATTTCGATGTTGCCCGTAACCGCCTCCAGCCCCCAAGCAAGACCCGCAAGCCCCCATTCTGCCCATGCTCGAAGTAAGGGCCTCCCGGAGGAGTAAGGCGTCAGGACAACTTGTCGCTCGTTGCGTTTCTTGGTTGCAAGTTAGGACCCTGGCACGTCGGGGGAACCCTCCATCCTAATAACTGGGAATCCGGCATCTTTACTCCCCTCCCCGTCCTCCTCTCTTCATCCCCCTGTGGGAAAACTGGGAAACTTCCCTGCTGCAGAAGCAAAGTAGCAGTCAACCTCTCTCCCCTCACTCCACCCCCACAACAAGCTGGAGTGGGTATGCACGAGTATCCTGGATACAGGTCTGTAGTCTGAGAAGTCTGCCGTCCACACTTTGCTAGTCACACGGCCTTGTGCGACTTTTGAATTGCGCATGGCGTTGTTTTAAGCTACAGTGTGCGCTTACTTCAATTGTCCTTGGCCAATAGGTAGATTAAATTACTTTGTTTCGCTCCAGAAAATGTAATTGTGATACTTTTCCTTGTATTTTTGATTATGACTCTCATTGTGCTTTAATAGCCGATGAGGAAAATTTCTAGTTTTTACTCTCGCAAACTTATTTTACTATTAAAAATGTTTTACCCTGTATTTTTGGCGCTCTTTTTTTAGTTAAAATCAGAAAATTCCCGAATGGCTGCCCGGAACGTTCCGTTCACTTTTACGTTACTGTAACGATCTTTTGACGCGCTTAGCCCTGGAATAGTAGCCTCGGGGGTCCCAAGCCCTTTAGCTTGCCCTCGATTTTTTCCTGTTGATTTAGGACTAAAAGTCTCTTCTTCACGTAACCTTAACTTTAAAGTTTCCATTCCAGGATTAAGTTAACCTTTCAACGTCTGCTAATGTCTGTCCTGTGCAAAATACCTGTTACAGTTAACCCATTCGTACTGTTTCTTCGCGTAAATATTCATTCTAACAAGTTAACACAAAAAGGTCAATTTACCGTGAGGAATGAATTTAGGCTATAAACGGTAAATCGTGGATGTAGCTAGCATCGAATTCAGCTTGTTTTAAACCGTATGAACATTTTTATGTTGGAAGGAAAGACCTCGCTACATGCTGAACAAACAGCGTTCATTCGGTAAGTGCGCGAAATTCAAATGGTTTCACCCAGATTCTCTCTGGTATGAAATCCAATTTGAAAAAATAAAAAAATTAAGGAAAAGTCATCATTCTTCTAGAATTTGAATTACAATGAGAAAGCTAAATGTGATGCAGCAAGTTCATACAGTATTTCTTGTATGAGGGAGGATTCGTTTCAATTCAGTGGAAACTAAGTTTACTCGAACTTGCGTCGCGTAGACAAGCCTGCAAACTAAGCTCGCTCGATCAAAACCTGCGCTAGAGCTCCAGCAAAAGCTAAATTAACGATCGAAGCACACGTGCTGTTCTCATTAGGCGAACGTCAGCGCTTAGCAGCCACAATGGGTGTTCAAACAAAAAATATTTTCATGCAGTTTATTACCGTCGATTTATAATCCATCGCCTAGAACCAATGCGTTCGCTGAAGAGCCTCGCGAGGCAACAGGACCTAACGCGAATCCCAGCACCGTGTCATAGTTGTAGATCGGTTCCAGCAAACAACATTAGTACAGTCGTCCCCCACATGGAGCGCTAGATCGGTTCCAGCAAACAACATTAGTATAGTAGTCTCCCACATGGAGCGCTAGATCGGTTCCAGCGAGCAGCCGCTCTACAGTCGTTTTCGACATAGAGCATAGTCAACTAGACCGAGCATCAAATAACACAGAAAACCTTTGGGCCTTAGGAAACGAGTAGAGCGCCTTGTTAGAAGCAAATAGAGCATCTCGCTGGAACCGATCTAGCGCTCTATGCCATGGACGACTGTAAATGTGCGAGATAGTGCAGCAATTTTTTCAATACACATACATTCGAATATTTCACCACACTAAACAACTTTGCTATTATGAAGAGAAAAACAATGTCCAGCCCTCGTAAATTTGGTGGGCAAATTTTCAAGACGGAAAATAATCGTAATCACCGAAGTCTTCATCGGCTTCTCACACCATACTGTTGACCATAAAGAAATAAGATAACATATTCTCTTAAAGCCACACTTCGCATCTGTGGCTGGTGTTCCTTGGTACCGTGAGCATGAATGGCGTGCAATTCAAGTCGTTTAGGAGAATAAGTGAGGTAAAATTAGTGAAAATCTGAAGGAGATACTCAAAGGAAGTCTGCTTGTGTAAACTGGAGGTAAGAATCGAATGAAGTTTGCAAATTTAGAGATGATGGTGAAGTAAAAATGAAGTTTACATGTATAAAAATGGAGGTAAGATTACAATGAAGGCTGCCAATGTAAAATGGAGGTAAGGTTACAATGAAAGCTGCGTATGCAAAAACGGAGGTAAGATTACAATGAAGGCTGTAAATGTTAAAATGGAGGTAAGGCTACAACGAAGTTTGCGTATGTAAAAATGGAAGTAAGATTACAACGAAGGTTGCAAAAGTAAAAGTGGAGGTAATATTACAATGAAAGCTGCAAATGAAATTCTGAAGGTAAAGTTACAATGAAGTTTTCAAATGTAAAAACAAAGGTAAGGTTGATATAAAGTTGGTGTACGTAGAAGTGTTCTGAAAGATTTCACACTTTGCTTACAGGATGCTTTAGAACCCAGACGTATACCATGAAAGTCACTGAAAAAAAACCTCTATCCAAAGGGTGTCCAGGTTCAGTGCGACCCGGTCGTGATCCGAAAGTTCCAGTACAATAATTGCGGTAATTTTTCATGTATTAATTGGTCCTTATCAAAACGAAACCTCTAGGGGTCCTGGTATCTTAACTATTCTAAGAAATCCAATTGGAGATGTTTTTACTATTGCTAATCTTTCTAATGTCATTAAGAGGGACATAATCATTTTGTCTAACGAAGACATGAGATTACTTGCAAGTTTATTTGTAATTTTAGCGAGTAAAACTAAAAGAGCTGAGATAAAGTGGTGCCTCTCCGTGCTTGTGTCCTGCTACAGGCAGTCCCCGATGTGTGTGGCGTCCTTGTTTCGTGCATGATTTGAATGATTTGATTTGTGTTGGAAGGTTTTGGTTCCCAGTATTCCGAGCCTGGGCACTTTCTAAAAAGCACATGGTTCGAATGCACTTTTTCAAATCCAGGTAATGAAAATTTTTGCTTTCGATTCGAAAGCATGTATTGCGAATACGTGGAAGTAAGACTTCAAAACAAAAATTAATTAGTACAAAGAACAAGCACAACCCGCGGATCTCGCACTGCCCCCCGTTACGATACCTGGTCGATGCGTTGCGGCACGTTCCCGGCGCGGTGCTGGGGACATTCCGCTCAAATAAGTCCAAATGGTGTAACTAAACGAAATTTTTATTGCTGGGCAGAGACTAATTTCATCCGCAATAATTTATTAATAAAACTTAAATGACATAGAGACATAATAAAATATCCAGTAATTATTGAGGGTTAAGTTGCGTCCTGTTACTGGGTCACTAAATCCTTCACTTGGAGAGGGCAGCTCTTGAAACTCTAAAACGACAGCTCAGTTCTGCCACATGACCCCTGGTCTTCCTGAGACCAGTGGATCCATTCTTTTTAACCTCTTCTGCACTTGTGGAGGAATGTCATGAATCCTTTTTTTTTATATAACTTTGACGAGTTTCAAGCCATGCAACTAAGACAAGGGTCTTGGACTTTACCGATGATAAGAAGCCATTTTTTGTCTTTCTGAGGCATCGCTAGTGAGAAAAATATCGTTATAAATTGCTAAATTCTACTTTGGCACAAAATAGGCCTCTTTTCCGCTTGTGAGAGCATTCGAGCAGTAAATCTCTTCAAGTCATCACACTTGTATTCTTGAAATTGCTTATGCATGACAAATATTGAAAAGATTTCATTTCAGGATATCTCTCGTACCTGTCGATTTTAGATCACTCATGGTATATTCTAGCACAAGAGTTGTCTCGGATTTATATTCACATCATATTGATATTTTCTGCAGGCTTATATTTTTTTAGTAAGCTGTTCTGGATACCTACATCTGATAGCTTCAAATTTTAAATTAATTAATTTTCTTTATTTGTATCACGGCTTTCATTTTCCTCATTCACTCCTCTCTCCCTCCCTCTCGTTCTTTCTTTTTCCCTTTCTCTCTCTCGCTCTTCTATTGCCCTAAATAATTTTGAGCTATGAAAGTTCAGTGCAGATGAAAAAATGTGTGTAAATTTCAGCCTAGATTATCCTTTCGGGTCGGCATCGTCGAGTTAGAAAAAGCTCGAATCTCATCTTCCGAGACTGGAAAAAGTCGTAGGATTCATCTCGGGCGGACAGCCTTGAAGGTCGTGCTTCTTCTGGCTCTTTTGCAGACCGATCCAACCGTTCAGGGTAATGGAAAGAAGCACTCAGGATGCTTCTATAAAAACTTATATTTGCAATCATTTGCTTGACTTTTAGGAGTCCCTTCTTCTTTTAATGGGCGCAGCGAGAGCCGTTTGAAAATGCTCCAGCGTTTCGAGTTTACTCTTGGCTTTCAAAAGAGCATCGTTCAGCCGTAGTTAATTGAGTCCCTGATGCGCAGACCTGCCCTTTGCTGGACATCAATTGCGCTCTACAACTGATCAGGCTCTTCAAAAAACCCTTGAGCCCGAGGTCAGAAGTCGCACAACTTCTCCAACGACGTCCCATATGTTGTTAAAATAATACGGTCAACTCGAGAGCCAGCGGCCAGCGAATGAAAGAAACCGACCATCCGTTCGTGGAGTCGAGTCACTTTCTCGGGAGATTTACTTTAGCATGAGCGCTCAAAATTGGCTCCTAATTTATTTCGTTTAATTCGTGTTTTTTGTTTTAATTAGTATTGAGCAGGATGGAAATTTTGGGCCTCGAAATTATGGTCATGCGATTCATTTTTGAGTATTTTGATAGTTTTGGGATTCATAGACGCGACGCTGGGAAAGTTGTGCAGAAATATAATTTGAAAATCTCATCTCAACTTGAGAAGTGAGCAAAAAATTTTAATGAAGGGACATCAGCTTCATGCATCAGATGGAAGTGCGCGATAGACTGAGAAAAAAAACGATGACCAAGGTATTGCACAACAGTTCGTCCAAAATGTTGGCGTTCCCAAGGTCCTCCAGAGTTGTATCTCCCCAAGAATTTCTTCACGAAAAGGGTACCATAAAAAAAGGGTCCGTTCTTAAATATTTCCTCCGCAATCGTAATTGTCATTTCAATAAAATATGAAAATCGTACATGAACGAGACTATTGAAAATGGGCGTTCAACGCACGCATTTTGCCAAACGCTGTATAGTGTATGCAGTAGCTGACTAACCTTACTTATAAGATTCAATGACATATTTTTTGTGCATTGTCTGTCCGTGAAATACGTGTGGCGATATTGGCTACAGTTAGTAGGTAACCTTCCCATGTAGGGATATTGGCTAGTCTATTGGTAACCTTCCCATGTGGGGATATTGGCTAGTCTATAGGTAACCTTCCCATGTGGGGATATTGGATAGTCTATTGGTAACCTTCGAGTATTGTCAATATTGGCAATTGTCCGTTGTTCTTTATCTTACAAATTTACTCTATCTTGATCACGATTGTTTGCTTTTCGCCGTGCTTTATCAAAGATTTTTTGACAAAATTTTATCCTACTGTCTATAACTCGCCGTTATTCCTTCCTAAGAGTTACTAAAACCTGCCATTTCAATAATATGTAAAATATTAGTCGTACCTTTGTGCCTGGTTTCCTAACCGTATTCATTGACATGAATGCCACTAAGTTTAAAACTATTTTAATTCCTAGTTAAAAGTTGCCACCGTGCGGATCAAAAGTACCCAAAAGTTCACGCGGGTACCTCGAAGTTGACCCAAATGCCTCAAAGTTTACGCGAATGCTTCAAAGTTTACGCGAATGCCTCGAAGTTTACGCGAGTGCCTCAAAGGTTACGCGAATGCCTCAAAGTTTATGCGAATGCCTCAAAGTTTACGCGAATGCCTCAAAGTTTACGCGAATGCCTCAAAGTTTACGCGAATGCCTCAAAGTTTACGCGAATGCCTCAAAGTTTACGCGAATGCCTCAAAGTTTACGCGAATGCCTCAAAGTTTACGCGAATGCCTCAAAGTTTACGCGAATGCCTCAAAGTTTACGCGAATGCCTCAAAGTTTACGCGAATGCCTCAAAGTTTACGCGAATGCCTCAAAGTTTACGCGAATGCCTCAAAGTTTACGCGAATGCCTCAAAGTTTACGCGAATGCCTCAAAGTTTACGCGAATGCCTCAAAGTTTACGCGAATGCCTCAAAGTTTACGCGAATGCCTCAAAGTTTACGCGAATGCCTCAAAGTTTACGCGAATGCCTCAAAGTTTACGCGAATGCCTCAAAGTTTACGCGAATGCCTCAAAGTTTACGCGAATGCCTCAAAGTTTACGCGAATGCCTCAAAGGTTACGCGAATGCCTCGAAGTTTACGCGAATGCCTCGAAGTTTACGCGAATGCCTCGAAGTTTACGCTAATGCCTCGAAGTTTACGCTAATGCCTCGAAGTTTACACGAATGGCTTAAAGTTTACACCAGCACCTCGACGTTTACACGAATGTTTCGAATATGGACACATTTATGTCCGTAATCAAGTTTAAAACTGCACACTGAAGTTTAAGACTATTTCGGGATAAAAACTTTTCACCCGTCGTAACAATTTACGACCAGTTAATGACGACTAATATCTGCTCATCAGCAATCGTCATCGTTCAATCAGAGAAGAAACGAGTTTCAATTTTATATAAAAGGTAATGGGAATTCTCGCTTGGTTATTTAAATACCAGTATATGAAGCCCGTGAAATTCTAATGATGTCGTGGGTGCTGAAAATAATTAGTGTAATTGACCAGCATTTTATATTTGTGGCAGTATACTTTTTGATACACCCTCGAATGAAATGCGATAATCTGTGAATAAATTTTTCATGTTTTTAACCGACCCTCGGCTGATTTCAGGTAGAAATATGTAGTTAGTACAACCCTGTCTAATTTGTAAATCTTTTAAGAGAATAATGCTCATTAATTGTGGTGCTCGAAGATACTCCTGGAGAAGTGAAAGTTGATCAATTCATTTCTGTGTCATAAAGCCTTTACAGCAGAGGGTTCGTTTGAGTTCCATAGAGTCGACAATTCAGTGTTGGGGAATCAGTATTGCTCAAATATCCATTTGCATTATTAGGCTAAAGTAAGGTACACCATGTTCAATTTTTTTTTGCCATCTTTTTTGAACTATGCTTCTTTTCTATCAAAAATGGAAAAGAATATAAGGAAGCTGCCCACACACAGAGTTCATCATTCGCTTGTTTGTTTGAAAACTTATAATTAATGATTTTCACTTGATATCTCGGGTCCTTAAGCAGGCTGGGTGTTCACAAAAGCATACTCATCGACACCCTGTGAACATATCTATAATACCGATTTACAGCAGAGAAACTGCGATTTATTTTATCGCGTTTCATCTCCCTAACAATCAGTTTATTAGCTCATTTATACAGGGTGGTCCAGAACTCAATGACCCTTTCTTTTAATAAGGGTACTCTATTTTAATTGGATACCGTATAACTTGGTATCCTATTTATTCGTCACTAGGGTGGGCTACTTCTGAGCCACTCTGTTTACAAATGGTGAGGCGATATTATCATTGCAGTATTCCTGTTTTGTGAGTTGGAAACTGGAGTTTGTGGTTCCTGAATTTAGATATACGACATGGCTCCATAACTTTCCAACATAGCTTCACAAACGAAGGTACAGAACTATGAGAACAACTATTGTAATGTATAGATGGCAGTTCTGGAGAACTTGTTTTCCTGTATCAGTGTCATTTAATTCAAACGCGATTTTTGCATTACGGAATGCATTGAACCTAAATTTTCTCGCCTGGTAATGAATGATCGAGAAAATTTAACTTTCGAAATTTTTCTTTAGAGCATGCACTTCTAGTGTTAGTTTTTCTCACCCAACAGAGATGAGTTTCCAAATGCGTGTGTAACATAAAAAACAGCATATCACTTTCAAAATATACCTCTTTTGAGCCCGACAAAACTCAAACGTGTAGGTGCCATGAAGTATATTCCTTTCCAGTGGATAGGATTGCATTCAACCATTGAAGAACGCGTCGCAGAACTCTGAGTGTGACACACAATACAGAGTATCTCTTCCTAGCTCACGCTACAGAACACTGAGCCTCGGAGGACCTCATTTCGTGGCGTGTTGTGCAACATAAACTTGACTTATATTTCAGATCATAACAACGACCTCCCCGCTGTGCTTACCGCATCAGTGATAATTTTGAAACATTCCTTATGAATGCGAATGCCAATTAGCTTTGCATTTCAGAAGACTCATAATTACAGGGCAATAATCTCCCCTTGCGTGCCATGGAGTGCGTTGCAACACTCCAAACTCGAGTGGTCTCATGAATCTCTTCCCCAGCGCAACACTCCAGCGCTCTCTTGATCGGGCGGTTGGATGTCCCTCACGAGTGGTACCATGGCATCACAGCCGAGTGGTACCATGGCATCAGAGCCGAGTGGTACTATGGCATCAGAGCCGAGTGGTACCATGGCAAACTCGAATGGTACCATGGCAAACTCGAGTGGTACCATGGCAAACTCGAGAGGTCCCATGGCCAACTCGAGTGGTACCATGGCGAACTCGAATGGTACCATGGCAAACTCGAATGGTACCATGGCAAACTCGAGTGGTCCCATGGCCAACTAGAGTGGTCCCATGGCCAACTAGAGAGGTCCCATGGCCAACTCGAGTGGTACCACGGATCTCTCTCCCAGCGCAGCACTCCTACGCCCCTCGATCGTGCGGCGAGGCTCGCGTCCTCACCACCATTGATCTGGCGCCCCTCGTCCCGCCATCTTGGAGCTCGGCACCGAAAACGTCCCTCTAATTATATGATAAAGACCGAACTTGCCAGGCCAGACCAAAACAATGAAGATGAGCTTGCTAATTACCCCTTAGGAGCATAATGGCGCCCACTGAATTACGCGCAAACTGGCCGCATGCGATAGAGCTTACGATGAGGAAGGGCTTGTAGTTTTCTTGAATAATTATGCGAGCGCTGGATACGAATGTGAAGTATTCTGTCGCGTGATAAGAGGAAGAAATATCGCGCAGCTTTCTTGAATATTTGAGCATGTGTTAGATTAAAATGTAGGGCAACGAGGGATAAGGGTACGACATTTTCGTGCATAATGGAGCGCGTGCTACCGTGAACATGAGAAGCGTTTAGTTTTCCCATAGTTTGGTAACACAGTCTGAGATGTAGAAAATCGTGGACTGTTAAATCACCAATTAAAAGTTTTTGTGGATACTTTGTGGTATTGATTAATCTGTAGAGCTATAGTTATTCCCTTCGTATCATCCCTGAAGTGAATGACTGCTGACACACAACAGAGCATCACTGACTGCAGACATTGCAAGCCATGCCTCGTAGACTGCCGTGTCTCGGCAAATGTGACATCGCTTCGGAAAATTTGTTTCTGCACGGTGCAAAGCCACCATGGGTTACCGGTGCGTGTGTATTGTGTGTCCCGCAACTTTTATCTTTTGTGCCCACTTTGCTTCTTTCAATTTTCACATTTTATTTGTTATCTCTTCTTTGTTTGTTTTTTCTTCTTCATTCAATAACTTGTTTCTATGCAGAGGGGATCCTGTGTGAGTAGACATAAAGCGCATAGATTCCCCGTTTTCTTTAGTTCATAATAAACGGACCCTACTGGTATAAGGCGTCCATTGGTCCTCATCCAAACGTCACTGTCAAGCCAGTGCCCGCAAGCGGGCTGCTCCCGGCCGTCTTGAGCATGGATGACGCAGATGTTTCGGACCGAATTCTGTCTTCTCTTGCCGTTGAATATAAACGTTTCTCAGGACGGAGGACGGAGGTATCAATATTTTCATCTTGTTTTTTTTATGTGTATTTTTAATTACACGTGCGCCTCGTATGACCACAACAAAATCGTGATTATAACTAACTAATTTAAGAGGTTGAAATAAACACCCCATCGGGTGTTTAATTTATTAAACACCCCATTAAATTGCTACAAATTTTCTTATTACTTCATAAATTCCTCTCAAAAATTTGTTTGTGGAACGTAGATCCTGTGGGAATCAGGATACATACTCAATTTTATTACATGCATCTACGATAAAAAAAAGTTCTTAACAAACTACTTTTTCAAGGGTGGATATAATGAAAAGACAATTTTGAAAATTTGTAGTTAAGAGCAAAATGATTCAAATTTTAGTCTATAAATTTATTCCCATTCAATTGCAATACTTCAGAACAACTGTACTGCATTGAACCAATAAGATTTCTAAGAGTTTCACTGGGAATTTCATTTCAATACTGTTCAATACAAGACTTAACGCTTCTTTATCTTCAAATTGGCGTCCATTGTTGTACGCTCTTCTTGACAAAACCCCCACAAATTTTCTAATGGGCTTAAGGCTTGAGACTTAGTGTGCCAGTCCAAAACTTCGATGTATCTTCTTTGAAACTAGCCTTTCGGGAGCTTAGAGGTGTGTATGGCTGCTTTCCCCGTTGAAAAATGGCATTGTTGTCTGGTTGGTTCATAAATAGGACAAGACTTTCTTCCAACACATTGATATAGCGAACAGGGTTTTGTTTCTCTTCCACCACTGCTAAATCCGTCTTTGCAGACGTAGAAAAAGCTCCTCAAATCATAACAGATCCTCCTCCAAATGGTCTTTTTGAAAGTAAGTGCTCCTTCTTTCTTAATTCATGACAATCATACTGGAAATCGTCGTACCCATCCGAATCAAACTTTTTCTCATCAGAAAATACCACAGTTTACCATTTCTCTATGTCCACATTACTTACTCACCAGCCCAATGTACACGCCGTCTTCTTGTGTTCAGCGGTTGAAGCAGAGGTCATCTTTCTGTATTGATTCACGAAATTAGTCCTGTTATGAAAAAGTTGACAAACTCTTCTTGGAATGAGGGGTAAATTCTGAGATTGTATCAGATTTCTTGAGCATGACTGTTCTTAAGAACTTTCTCTATAACGTTGACGTCTGACTGCATCTGTAATTTTAGGAGGACGGCCAGGAAGTATATTGGTGTCGTGCGATTCAGTGCCCATTAGATAATTTCTTAAAACTGATCGGGACATCAGCAGTTCTCTTGTGATGAAACTTATAGATTTTCCTTCCATGTTATAGGCAAAACCTTACTTTTTTTCATTTGCATTAAGAGGCGAGTTCCTTGGCATTTTGTAGTGACTTCATGCAATGTTTAGTTATGACTCACGTGGTTTGCAATCATGGTAAGAGTTGTCTAGAATCTGCGCATGCACATATTCTTTCTTGGGCACTAAGAAGTATATCTGAAATACAAATTTTCAAAATTCCTATAATCATTTCCTCCATCGAAAACGTAATTTTCTTAAGAACTTTTTTCGTGGGAACGTATTATAAAATCGAATACGTGTACTGATTCCTACACGGTCTACTTTCCACGCATTTCCAACTTTCTAACATTTGTGCAGTAATAAGAATATTCTGAAGAATTTGATGGGATATTTTAAATTAATTTCCGCTACTTCATTTTACATCACAAGTTGCAATTTGGTTTATTTGAGCTGAATAGGAAAAGACTAGTGACTAAAAAAAGCTTGGGTGGCGTTTATATCAGTTATGCACCTGCATGACACCCCCTTCTGTTTTGCGCATTTTAAACTGAAGACTTTAAATTCGTATTTAGCTGCTGCATTTTTAATTACTTCCTCCTTCCATTCTAAGTGGAATTCTGGTTCGTTCCGTTAGAGAGCGTCGATCGTGGTGCAGCTGCGCGTCGAGTTAATTGCTTAGATAATCCGTAGCTTCTTTCCTGTCCAACTGGGATCTGCGTGGCTCTTTTATCGTAATGACGCACGCTGTATCACGTGTTTCATAGCCAACATGCGGGATTAATTAGAGACACAGATGTTCACTCACTACACCCCAACGGGCTCGATATGGTTTAATTACTAGCCATCGTACGTCCAGCGGGTACGCAGTACGTCTGTGAAGATTGGATAATGATGGCATTCTCCAAAAAACTACGACCATGCTCTACCCCTCGAAATGATGCAGCTCGCTGTGTGTAAGTACATTTTAATTTCAGATGACCATGTTATTGTACGAGTTAGAATAACAACAATCCGAAAAGGTAGGTTAAGGCATCCCGTCACTGCCTCTTGCAGAGACGTGTCATCGACTGCGCCCATCGGGACAAATGCGATTGCAGGGAATTTATTAAAGAAATTAACATAAACACTAGGAAGCATCGTGACGCATTTAAGCGGGACTGTATTTCAAAGCTGGAGCTCAGTTCCCTTTGCCTGCGGTGTTTTGTTCCGTTTATACTTGAGCTCGCACTCCCGTTTTTGAATAGTTTTAGAGTTGAGCTTCCATGTGAACGTTTCATCACGTTTATGGCGGTGTAGATATTTCAGCTTACCATTTGGTGAATAACTGAGAGTTGGTTGGGGGTTTCCGTATCGTTCCTTATTTTATCACAAATAAGACATAGTTTAAAGGAATGAGGTTTGGCCGACAAGAAAGAGTGGATTTGCAGCCCTTAAATGCCTTCATTGCAAGATAGATTCAAATGTTAGCATGTATATAATACGCAAGTTTCAATGTTTTCGCGTGAGGAAATGGTCGTACAGTACTTCTGCCTTCAACATTTTTCATCCAGGTATTTTCCTTCCTCGAACTGATCCCAGCACAAAATCCCACCCATGGCAGCGACGGACACTCGCCCACCCGTAACGTCCAAGTTTTAATCCGTCCACTCGGGGGCAAGACGTCGAATAAAAATAAAAAGATGCATTAAAATTACAATTAGCATGGAAATAAAACTGGCATGAAAATAAAACTGGCATGAAAATAAAATTAGCATGAAAGTAAAATTGGCATGACAACAAAAGATGCATTAAAACAAGTCGCACTAAAACAGAAAGTCGCCCCAAAACAAAAAGTCGCCCTAAACAAAAAGTCGCGATCCTGGTAGGTATCGTAACCACAGGGCTCTCTAAAAATACGCAGCTGCTTTGTTCAAAAAGTCCGCGACGAATTATTAGGAAGCCATGAGAACTCGGCGATATTTTCGAGCGCTGGTCCAAGTTAACAAAACGTTGTCGTGTTGACAACCTAACGCAAAATTACAGGGGATGGTCATGTTATAACTGGGATGACAAATGCTCGAGTCTTTGTGTTCCTTTGTAGAGATGCACTCGACGTAATTCACATGCTGGGACAAAGAAGCTATCAAAGAGCAGGGCAGCTCCCACTCCCCACTCCCAACTCTCTTTTCCTCCACATGTCAGTCCTTGCCGTTGTGATTACAAGCCTGCACGTCGCGGCATGATGACGCTCATTGTGCTGTGTTTGAAACACTTGTTGCCACCAACAACCGTCTTGTTGTCGCGATTTTAGCGCATGCGTCACAGCGACTTGTGGATATGAGCTGCCGCTGGGGACAAACAAGCTCGTAAAGCACCCAAAAAAGTTCTCAATATAACACAGAAATGTAGCGGTATCGTTGTTTTCATCACGGGTCAGGTATTTGAAAATTAGGGTAGGAATAATAAAAATTTTACCCTGTACAATCAGTTCGTTAGATTACGACCATTTGACTCGTAAAGAAAAATCCTTATTAACATTCACGAGATATTAAGAATTTTTAAATAATTATAAGCGGTATGTATCAGTACATAAATAGTAGTAGTAGCAGTAGCGATAGCAGCGCTTCAGAAACTGACTATATCGCACCGAAAGAGTAGGGACCATTTAGTATGAACGAAGGAGAACGAGGAATCTACGTATGCACAAGGTGTGTTCCCACACAAGATCCCCTGCGCATAGAAACAGCGAGTTAAGAAGGAAGAGGAAGAAAAGACAAATAAGAAATAACGAAGAAAGAATGAAAACGGAATGAAGCAAGTGGGCACGAAAGATAGAAGTCCTGAAGGCTTGTGTGAAGCTGAGGTAGCCTAACACAGCGCTCACCTGGGGGCGCTAGTCCCCATAGCATACGATAGACCAACTTAACTTAACTAACCTTATTGCCTACGGCCTATCCTGTGACTCCTGAGGGGCATCAGTACATAATTTTCCCATTTCTTCCTTTCCTGAGTTCTCGAAAATATGAGTGTGAGTGATACCCTTGCATTCCTCTCGAACAGTTTCCGCTGTTGATTTTAATCGCTAAACAATAGTTTGCTTCTGCGTCTTGCTTGTGAACTTGATGAACTTGCAGATTCTATTAACAACGAGGTTCAGTGAAATGCTTCATAACTTTTGATTTACTTTTCCTGAAATTGCACCATTGCTTTCTTTAGCAACTCGGAATGAAACCTTAGCGAGTGATTTCATTGAAAACTCTTTTCTCGGCTGGACGTTGGCGATAAATTAATCACTCGTTGTTTGAAATCGTAGACTTTCGAGCTTTCAATATCCACTTTCTGTCTTGTATCCACTTTCTCACTGGTATTCACTTTTCTACAGTATCTATTTTCTGTTTGGTATCCACTTATTGTTCGGTATCCATTTGTGTCGGTATCCATTTTCTGTCCACTATCTTCTTTTTTCCGGTATCTATTTTCTGTTCAGTATTCATTTTCTGTTCGGTATTGATTTTCTGTTTAGTATTCATTTTGTGTTCGGTATCTATTTTCTGTTCAGTATTCTTTTTCTGCTCGGCATCTATTTTCTGTTCAGTAATCATTTTCTGTTCAGTATCTATTTTCCGTTCTGTATTCATTTTCTGTTCCGTATCTATTTTCTGTTCCGTACCTATTTTCTGTTCAGTGTTCATTTTCTGTTCGGTATCCATTTCCAGTCCGGTATCCTTCTGTCCCTGCCCTTGTATCGACGCGTCCAAAGCAGCATCTGTAAGCTGCGTGGGAGCAAGTGGGGTGACGTTTGTCTAGCTTCCCTACACCCTTCGCTTGGGAGATTTTTCAACCATGCTTTCGCACTGATATTCCCTGGGACCTGCTCAAGTCGTCCTGGGTCAGTCGTGCTGTCATAATCGTATCACAGCCGCAGACAGATTTTTTTAAATCGTAAACTTATCTAAACTTAAAAGTCTGTAAACTTAAGGTGATCTGCTATGGAAATTCTCTTGTTCATTCAAATCGGAGGTAAACAAAATGAAGAATTTCAGAGTAGGGAGGTCACAAACTCTCCTCATTCGTATGAGAATTTCAAACCAATACTGAGTAAATTATACGTCGACTTAAAGATAGAGGTTCAACAAAATAATGAGATATTTCGCAGACTCAAAACTTGATGTGTGTATGTGTGTCAAAAGCGACTGTATGATCAACGTCAGAAGTCGCCTTTTTACTCAAATTGCTTGCAACGAGAAACTAATCCTTTAGTAATTTCAGACTTTTAAGTTTATTACTATTGAAAATTTGAAGCAGCATTAAACTACTACAACGAAACTAAATCGAAAACTAGCCTCCTGCCTTGAGAATGTAACCAGTTGAAGATACGGTCGTCCTCGGCTATGTGAGCGTTAGATCGGGTCCAGTTAGCAACCGCTCTACAATCATCCCCAGTATAAAGCGAGCATCAAAAACCACGGTGAGCATCAAATAGAGTGTGTTATAATGAGCAAATAAGAATATAAAGCAGTTTTTCACTGGAACCGATATAACTCTCTGTGCGGGAGTTGACTGTAAAGCATTTTCATATTTTTAACCCTTCATAGCGGCCAACTTCAAAGAGCTGTAACCTTTTGTAAACTTTTGAATTCTTTTTGAAAGAGAATACTGTTCTTTACTGAAACTTTTAGTTCTTCTTTTAGTTCCATGGTAGTGAGTGAAACGATTGACTGACACGGCACCATCGTTCACATCTTTAGAATTCATTTCATATTTAGATTACGTGAAATTAGTCTGCAAAAATAGTTCGTGCTTTCAACGATGACACGACATCATCAACTAGCATTAAGCATCTCTAATGAAATTCTTTACATTAGGTTCTTATTACATATATCACATCCACTAGAATTCAAATATAAATCCCTTTGGCGTGAACAGTCCGTGCTTATCGATGTCGCGGCCTTACGAAAATCGACGATTGTGACACTAATCTCACAGGGATAAACTCACGATGTGCGCGCTGATTTTTACAATATTTTTTTCATTATTTACAAGCGAAACCCTCCCTCGCACTCAGTTTAGATTTATCAATAAGGGAGCCCATGATAGGCGATCTAAAGTAGCTAGCGGGAAAGCTAGCAGTAAATTTCGGTCTTCCCTCAAGGCGCCGGAACTTCAGCCATATCTTCAGCGCATCTTGCTGAGAAAATCCCTTAAAAAATGCCTGCCTAATTACTGGCTTAGGATCATAATTCACACTGCGACGGAGGCAAATATATCACACGGTTTCTTCGACTCAGATTACTTCTGAGCGCCAAACAGCGTTAATCCTGAGCCAAACAAAAAAGCTATTGGACTTTGGAATTTATTCGCAGACTTGTGGCAAGTTCATTTGGGCGTGAAAATGGAAAATTTAATGGCAGAGCAGTCGTTCCCGCTGGACTGGGTTCTGGAGCCACGAGAAAAACTTGAAAGAAATGCTATAACAAGAAAAAGGGTGAGAGCAGCTCGTCAGTAGGGGATTTTGTGAGTTTAAAGACGATGGTCACAATCTTACCTTTAGTATCTTTTCGAATGGTATTATCAAATAAACAAATTAATTGAGAGCTTCCCTATCGTGACCGATTTAAGGGCAAATTCTACGGCGTGATTCGCAATAGAAATCTCGATTCGTTTCAGCTTTACCATGACACGTTCATGTCACATAAAAATGACGGTGGCACCTGTCTGAAACATTTTCTATTCAATTCATCCACGAGCATCTGATCCGCTGGAATCATACCTTAAGGGGCTTTGAGAAACATGATTTTCTCGGAATTTCTTCTCAACCAATGCAAACTTCTCACCAATTGGTTTTTACAATTAATGCTCACAAAGTGAACTTGACACTTAAATGAACGGCAACATAATTCAAGAATTGGTCTTGCAGTCCCATTGCCACAGCATAGCGTTGACCTCAGCAGCTCTACGAGTGGACAGTTGCTGTGTAACCGTGTCCACAGCCAAACACAACTGTAGTTGCAGCTGTGTTTGGCGTCTAATCTCTCGTTTAAACTTATGTCATCCAGAATTAACTGCTAGTAGTAAACTAACCTTTTTGTTCGTGGTGTTTGTGTTAGAATGAATGTTTGAAGAACTAAAAATGAGTTTGTTAAATGTGATAGGTGCCCAAAGACTCGCGGTCATTACCAGATGTAGCGAGGTGAATTTAAGCCCATTGAAATACTGTCTAAGTTATGTGAAAGTTAAGTTTACGAGTGATGTAAGAGGTACACCAGGGTCTCAGAGGTTCAATAAATACAGTCGCCCCGTATAGAGCGTCTGATCGGTTCCAGCAAACAACCGCTCCGCAGTCGCCCTCCACATAGAGCGGTAAATCGGTTCCAGCAAACAACCGCTCCACCGTCGTCCTTTTCATAGAGCGGAAAATCGGTTCCAGCAAACAACTTCTTTCCAGTGGCCGCCGCATAGATAGGTAGCAACTAGAGCAAACATTAAATATCAAGAAAAATTTGTGTCATGACAAAAACATGCTGCGGTTATAAGAAAAAATGTGCAAGGAGAGCGGATGTTGGCTGGAACCGATCTAGCGCTCTGTGCGGGGGAGTACCGTACTTCACCGCCAACGCTTGGCTTACGCAGCCCTGCATTGGCGTCTAGACTGGCGTACGTTAAAATTGTCTTGATTTTTTGCGCATTGTTTTCTGCCTCGGTTGTCAGTTTGAAAGTTGCATCCGAGCAATCAATTTCATAATTTTTTTATTCAAAGCATACTCTCGAAATTTTCAATTTTATGCGTTTATATACTGTACGTCGCCCTGAGAATGCTTGACAAATTATTAATAACCCTGACCTGCGGTTTATATTTTTTTCCATAGGTCAAGTGTTTTTAACTGATTCATGAGTATCAATGTTTGCTAAATTCAAAAATACCATTCATTTTCACGTGTAAGGTCAAGTTTTTAAGGCATGTTTGGTTACGCGAGTTCTCAAAAATGCGTTAAAATTAATTATTGCTGTCTGATTTGGACTATTTCTCACAGAACTGACGAGATGCAAGTGAAAAGCAGGGCGGGCGAACGCTTTCACGAGGACGTCTGCACCATGCACGAGCGCCGCTAGGTCGGTGAGATGTGAACTCCCTGGCGGACTACCGCTGGGGCTGGAAACGGGATGCGAAGGCCGGCAGCGCAAGAGAAAGTCCCTGAAAAGACCATTCGACCGTGAATAGCTTCTTTTATGCAATGTGTAACATCTTTTAATTTATTCAGTTTCAGTTTCATGTTTCACTTAGCGATTGGTCAAACTTTGAAATCAATTGTATTAAAATATGATTCCAATAAGGGCTTGTACCTCCAAAACCTGATCTGACTGGGGAAAACGAGCAGGATTTCTGGAGTCAACATACAACTAACCTAGAATCACTTATCAGATGTCTGACCTTAAAAACTTGGCAGATCAGTGTAAGCAACGGTGTTCAAGTCATACTTCTGCACACTGTATGTGGGTCATGAGCTCCGAACTTGCCGGTGTGGAATTTTCCTGAACTGCGATCTGATCATCAAATTAGTGATGTGAATGGCATGTAAGGAGAATATTAATTTGTATGTATGCATGTGGATGCCGGGGTTGCTGCACTCACTCCCTCGCTGTCCACTACCATGACTGTGTGAATGTACGTGTCCCACATGAGGTGTGACCGTCAACAGGGTAGGGTTGTAACGAACGAATTAGTCTAGCAATATGACGGCATTTGACTCTGTACGATAAACAAGTTTCAGTTTTACGTACGATAAATAAGTTTCAGTTTTACGTACATATGGAAGTAGACTGTGTTCTGCCTCTTACGAAAAACAAGCTACAGCCTGATGCATCGCTACCGTATAAAGTGATGGAAATAATGATAGATCACCCTACGCATTATAAAATTCAAAATCGCATGGGAACAAAAAATCGACCGGAAGTCCACCGAAACAAACCCCTACCACCCGTTGAAGGCGGCTACGTGAAGCTTTTTCTAAGGGAAGTAACTCCAGGAGCCTTCAAACGTCCTTAGATTTAAACATAACACCAAGGAGAGTGCGATAAATTTTAAAGTCATCAGAAAACCGAGTATAAAAGATAAAAGAGATAGTGCCAGTAGTGAAGAAAATGTACAAGAGAAGATGAGAGGTGCGGATGCGCGATAAAGTGCAGTAGTAGAGTGAAGATTCGTCAGAAGTCTTTTTTGCATATGACAAAGGTTTAATTTGGATGGACTTGTCGGTCTTCAGTTCTACTGACACGATTTAAAAAAAGAAAAAACAAGTCTTCAGCTAGCGGATTTTGGCTGGAGGATGTCGGATGATCTGGGGAGCATTTTCCATCGAAGATGGAGTGAGTTTGGTGAAAATGCTAGGAAGGCAGAACGCAGTGTAGTATTCTCGTACATAGAAAGGTCTTAGAAAAAAGTTTTCTTTTATTCTTTGCCAAAAATTACCAGAATAACGCTGTATTCTCTAGCAAGATACCGCTCGCATTCTCACTTCAAAACCGACAACCAATTGACTCGACCACTTCAATATTGCTACTTTGAGTTGGCCCCCGTAGTCCCCTAATCTGAATCCCAGTGAGAATCAGGAAGGCACATCAACACGGCAGGTTTACGTCAATGGGAGACGATATGGAAACAAAGATACGTTGTGATGTGCCGTTGAGGAATGGTGGGAAGCAATGTACGTATAAATGCTCACATATCGAAACAGTTCCATAAATAATAGTTGTGTAGGTCTACTACAATCTACGGGAAACATGTAAAAATTAGGCAGTTTCATGAATTGCAATTTTTGTACGGTGTTTTCTTTATTTCTACCAAGATTTACCACAAAGTCCATTATGTCCTTTGTTTATGTCATCGGACAAAATATATTTACTTTTTGAGAAGTAAACCGAGTAAAAATTTTGATTAGACAACAACTTCTAGTGTAATTAGCTTCCCTCAGTCGAATATTTTATCGACTTTGTTAAGTCATGGGTTAATTTGCAGTGAATTCTGCCATTATTTCCAACACTTTTGCACCTCTGGGCCTCATAGAGGTAAGGCCCGTCAGAGGGCATAGGATAGACATTAAGGTTAGGTTAGTTAGGTTGTCTATCGTATGCTATAGAGTACTCTCATAGGACCTCAGCCATAGATAGGCCTTCGGGAATTCTATTCTTCGTACTCATTTTACTCATTTTTATTTCTACACTTTCTTTGATATGTTTTCTTTTTCGTGGCTTCCTGTTTTTTCTCAATATATCATTTTTGAGCGCGAGGAATGCTGTGTGGCAATACACCTTGTGCATAGATTCCCCGTTCACTACAGTCCATACTAAATAGTCCCTGCTCATCAAGCGCTACTAAGTCTCGGTCCGAGTCACTGAAGCGCTTCATTGTATTGTGTAGTACTGCTACAACATTATAATTAAAAGGGTCTATGCTTTGATGCTGTATAGACGATGCGTTAGCAACTTCTTTCAGAATTTGGAAACGTACCCGTTTTAGGTTTGGATTATGTCCAATAGAAAATAATGGAATATCTTTGTTCGATTATTTATCTTTTTTACTTCATCTAGTAAGATCTGACAAAGTACATTAAATTTGATAAATTCGATCTATTCACAATAAATGCGAAAAATGAACTCAAACTTCAAATGCAAATTGGTAATGCTCGTTCTAGGGCTCATCGAACGATCAAAGGGAAATCTGTATTGTTACGAATGTTTTATTTCAGCGCCTGAAACATCGTGTTCATCAGCCGATGCACTGAACGACGGCTAACTTTGTTCAAATCGAACAATGGATTTGCAGACAATCTAATTGAACAATCATACCTTAGTTAACACGAGTTCATTAAACAAAACTCTTTGTTGGTCATGAATTATAATATATTAAAAATATAGGAGTTTTATTCCGGAATTATATTACTTGTGAGGTTGTCGATCATCGTAAACACATTACAATGTTTAAAGATAATTTATAATGAATTTTATAGTAGTGTTCCTTGCAAAATAGTTGTAGAGTTGAAGAATACAATTTAATGGTTAAATCTTTATTGACATTAAACGAATTGCTATGAGCCGCGCTCGTTTAAGCAACATATGTATTGTTTATAATTCTTCAGATAATTTTATTGAAGAAAAAAAGAAAAAAGTGAGCAGGCCAAGTAAAGCGCGGGGTGACGATCCTCTGTCTCTCGTAATTTTAAAAGAAATGGAAGCACAAAACCAGCAGCAGAAAAAGACACGCGCAGAACAGGACACGCAGCAGCAGAACAGGACATGCAGCGGCAGAACAGGACACACAGCAGCAGAACAGGACACGCAGCAGCAGAACAGGACATGCAGCAGCAGAACAGGACACGCAGCAGCAGAACAGGACACGCATCAGCAGAACAGGACACGCAGCAGCAGAACAGGACACTCAGCAGCAGAACAGGGCACGCAGCAGCAGAACAGGACACGCAACAGCAGAACAGGACACGCAGCAGCAGATTATGCAGGTGAAACTAGTCACATTATGTATTATGTTTTCATTACGTGAGGTATAACTTCAGAAATCTTTGAAGTTTTTTCCTATTGCACATATTTCATAATGTTGAGCATGCATCGAGCAAACAATTGAGCCTAGATGGGGCTTTGAGACTAACACTTAATCAATAAATATGTAAAACTCTTACGATATGAACTCCTCCGTTATGATTATCCTAATAAATATGTATCTTGAAATTTCAATTTCTCTAATTTGAAGATTTTTTCGTGTTTCTAGGTAGTTAGGTGTAGTAATACATATGCATACTAGTAGTTTACACTCCCCGCCGAAAATGGCTGCACAGATAATGTTAATTTCTTAAGATACCTTCTCATTTACGGTGATTCTGACTTGAAATAACAATATTTTCAGTATCAATGATATGGACTGCCTTCTCTGACAGTCTCGCTAATTAAGAATACCAGACCGGAAAACACCTCCTATCTAAATCCTTAAGGACGGACGGATCAACCTTGCCAAGCAACACGATACTCCTGCTGGCTGAGTCCTGCAGCTTCTGCAGTGAATTCACAATCAGTGAATAAAGGAAAAAAGGCTGAAACGTTGAATAAGAAGATAGGGAGAGTACATCAATTGTTTGAGAGATTAGCAAGTGCAGCAAAAACAAGAGCAAACAAGTATGAAATGGTTATAGGTGTTTGGAAGGGCATGGCAATTCGTAGTCTGATGTACGGTCAGAATACATTACCAGTGAGTGTGTAAGTATTATGGGATAAACTAGAGGTAATGCAAAATCTGGTAGGCAGAGCAGCGCTAGGGGCAAACAAATATGTAGGTGTTGAGGCAGTGATAGGAGACATAGAGTGGAGCACATTTTGAGAGAGGATAATAAAAGCTTGTCTAAATTACAAGGTTAGAATTGATAAAATGGATGAACATAAGTGGGTAATGAAAATTAATGTGTGGGCCAATGGAAAGAGTCAGTGGGATGCTATGTGCTGACGAATTATACACAAATTCAACTACCAGACTGTATGGAGTGTGAGAATACTTGATGGAAATATTACAAATGGATTGAGAATGGCAAATGAAAAAGGTGAAGGCTTGAACTGGGAGGAAACAGATGGAAGACTAAAACAAAAATGAGGATTCAAGAACTTAGATGGAAGAAGTGGAGAGAGGGGATGGAAACATAAAGTAGACTTGAGTGGTTTGTGAGTAAAAAATGTCCAAAACTTGAAACCTTCTATGATGTCGCTATGGAAGTGAGCTGTTATTCAAAGCTAGGTCAAAGAGTTTAGAAGTGAATTGCAAAACCTATAGGGGGAATGAATCTGGAAGCAAAATATGCCAGGTCTGTAACTCAAAGAAAGGTGAGAGTGTTGACCATGTAGTGCTAGAGTGTAAAGGATATGAAAATGAAAGGATGAAATTATTTGGATTGCTAAGTAAAGAATGTAGACCAGCAGTTATAAATGAGTGGCAGAAAAGGGAAAATAAAGAAATAAAGGTGATCATAGGCCTGGAAGAAGGAATGCCAACCAGTGCTGTGTCTGGTCTCAAGTGCTTCTTAGTAATTGTATGGAAGGAGAGGAAGAAAGTCATGTTCAAGCTACGCAAGAGAAGCACTTGCTACACGATTGCTGGATGAAGAAAAGATGAGTGATTAGGAGTATATGGCTGATGCAAAAGCCTCAATTTAAATTTCATCTAATCTAAATTGAACTCCTCTTAAAGTTAAAGCTAAAGCAGAATCACTTCTTAGATTTCTTAACCAGCAACAGTTTTTACATAAAAAATATTACACTAGTTCATGCCATACAAGCCTAAATATCTGAAAAAAGTGCAGTAAGAAAGAGTTGCTAAAATCAGAAAAGAAATGAAGAAGGATTCAAAATTAACATCATTTGTCCAGTATTAGGTATTGAAAAGATTTTATAGTGAAGAAGATTCTTCTGATTAATGAGAGGATTGTTATTGTGCAAGTTGTGAAATTATAGAAGTGTTATAAGGCAAGTATAGGTTGTATACTTATATTTTAATGTTATTAGATACAAGCGCCAAGGCTTTTATTTATGTCCAAGTACACATACATTTTTTATAACCTATAGGCAAGGTGTCATTTGAGCCCAAAAAAATTTTTTCATACGTAATAAGATTTCCTTTCTTAACACATTGACTGCAATACAACCCACCGGTGGGTCGTTTTATCCCTAGGAAAATAATATCATCGCAGCCAACGTGTTAAAATAAATTCATAGAAATTACTATTCTTAGTTAATTGTAGGCCTTTCGGCTTTAATGGGCAACCAAACTCTCTTCATTTCATTTGTCAGGCATGAATATACGAATACCCTTAATTTGGACTCAACCGCTAAAATTACACCATGCCTATGGACATGAAGCATCTCTATCTGGAACTATTGAATATTGATCATGTTCTTTATCCTTATGTGAATACATTTAGCTTATGTTATTCTTAGGTACAGTATATATATTCACAATAATATATAGTGGTTTCACTAGCCTATTTATGATTTTTAAGTATGTACATATGCATTTCACAGAGGCAATCTAAAATATTGTAGTTATTATCAAAAAACTTCATTTTTTCAATTCCCTCTTGCTCAAATTATAGATGAAACTAAGTGATGTTTCAATGGTAATTGGTATAAAAACACTCTTGAGAAATGAACTATTCAGTGTCATATGATTTACTCAAAATTTATAACTTGTATGTTTTTGCTGTGTACAAATGAATCAAACATATTTCTAATTTCTTATTATACACCATGAAATTGGGCAATAGTTTTCACATGTTGAAATTGTTGATAACCACATTTCTAGCACAAGTTCATCTTTTCCTCATGATGATGAATTTGTAAGTTTTAAAGTAAAATACAGTAGAGTTCTTTAAATTTAAAAAGTAAAATTCACTGATTACTTGATATGTTGAAGACAAAGTATTGAATTAAAATAAATATTCTAATGTATGGTAGAACTTCTCCTATTTTAAAGTACTTTGTAATTAAATTTTATGCTTATTAATGCACAAAATCAGAATTTTAATCAATTATTTTTCCTTCCATTTTCCTTATCAATTGTGTGCAATCTTATTCAGTTCAGTCATAAATGACAAAATAGCAGTATGCATTTTAAAATATATTTAAAAAAACATTTCATTCTTATTTGTTTCCAAGTACTTCAAACTCGTTTTGCTGATTTTTTTTTTTAAGAAAGAGGTATATTTATATTTTATGTAATGTAAACATAAGGCAAGTGCAAACCATCACATAGGGTTATGCAGGATACCCCGCATAATTCATGATGATAGTCTCACTCTGCATAATGAGGACTGGAGTGTTTTAAAGTATCTGGAATTTGTCAAGTCGAAAATTTGGGATATATTTTTGCTATGCATTTGGCCTAGCATACATTCCAATATTTTTCCTAGACTAATACACTCATATATGAGTACATCCATTGGAAATACGTTTCATAAGGTGCATCATTATTTACATATATTATGTGCAATCTATTTTGAATGTTAAAAGAATACATTATAATGCTAAACAGCCTCCTACAACACTTATTACAGAGGGCTATCGTTGATTTATTTGTTGTAAGGAAGATATTTTTTTCAACTTCCCTTTTACCTCATAAAACATTATACTCTTTATACATGCTTATTCATTGGCATTTTTGATGTTGTCTTGACTCCATTCATCAATTACTGATGTACTGTATTGCGATGCTTTCTGCATCTGTTGACATACTTTTAGAGACAAATTGTGTGGGTGATTATGGTGTATTATGGAAATAATTTTAATTTTTAGTGAGTGTTTAATTGGCAATTAAAACTCCTTTTTGCTAGGGATTGAGCCCATGACATCTCATTGAGTTAAGTAGCAAAGCTGTGTTGTATATTTGTGGAAGTAATGAAGTTGGTCAAATTTCTCACAAATAGCTGAGGCTTAATCTCCTTCCATGTCTGTATAATGGTCATTTGCATTTGCTTCTTGAATGCTTAGACTTAGTTTTTACATTTCCTCTGATTACATGTTTATTTACGAAGTGGAATAAATTCCAGAAATTAACAATAATATGATGTATCATATTGTTAGTGGCTGTTAGTCAGTCATCAGTGAAAAGAATGGTGCCCTGTGGTGCAGGGCTGGCTTACTGGTTTACCCCTGCTGCAATATAGTGACAGTACTAAGTGTGTATGAAAGCCTTGCAAAAGGAAGCCATCAGAGAGATTGCATCTAGTTGGGGTATTGTTGAGAATTTGGTGACAATTGTTTAGTCTTTACTTAGTCACAACTAATTTCTGTGAGATCCATAAAATTGCAGATTGGTGAAGAAAATTTTGTAATAATTTCTCATTGTTATTTTTGTATCTTTCAGATACTGTAGCTTCAATTGCCTCTACTTGATCACTTCCTACCAGCTTAATTTTTTGTTTTTCTGCTTATTTTTATGAACATATTTCCTTCTTACAGTTTTAAAGTTATTCATATGGAAGCACTAAAAATTTAAATAGCAGACTTCAATTTTGATATATGTTGAGCTGTCTTGCTGAATAGTAATTTTAAGTGGAAGTGTGAGCACTTTTCTAGTTTTAATTGGTAAAAGGTATTAGTCAAAGTTAGACTTCAGCAATTGTTGCTGCTCAAATTAGTGCTTGAAATCTTCTTCAGAAATAAAGACCCACATCATGTGTAGAATAAATTAATGAAGATGATAGTATTCTTTGAATATTTTCATGAGGCTTTATTTCATAAACTCAACTATGGCAAACAGCAATGGAAGCATTAAGCTTTTAATTTGAATTTTCTGTACTCCTGGTAGTAATCTGAACATCCAGCGTGATTGACTTGGTAAAATTTGTAGGCAGCTTTTATCTGTTGCTATAGTAAATCACAGCATTAGGTTAACTATTGCATATCTGTCCTTGGTGTTCCATAGAATTTCAGGGATTTTGACTTGAGCAAAAGTGCAAGACATTATCAGAATTTGGGTCTCAGATTACCAGCGTTGTGAACAATGGATGAATTGTTTTCGTTCGATGATACGCTCTTCACTGAGAAAAAAAAAGAAGTTACTGATGACATTCACTTTGAGGCTCATCATCAAGATTCTTGTTGGTTTTTGTACCTAGATACTGATGACCTACCTCCGTATGTCGATAAATTATCTCTTATGAAGCACAAGGCTGATTATTTCTATTTGAAGAACAATTATCAAAGTGCCATTTCTTGCTATGAAAAGATGCTAGCTATTTTACCTGACAACAACGTTGTCACGAGAAGAGAATGCTATGAAAACTTAGCGCGATGCTACAGCAAAGACATGAAGCCTTGCAAGTCCTTGCAATACAGCCACCTGCTGCACACGACGTCCAGAACTGTGGAGCATCTCACCGTAAGCCTCACGTGTCTCGTCGACACCCACGCTGCGTGTGCAGCTTACCCAGGAGCTGTGCTGGCCTGTGCCAAGCTCATCGCCATACACAAACTCAACTCGCATCTTTGGCTCAGATTGGCCCATATTTTGTCGCGTGTTTTGGGGGTGGAGTTGCCCGGCGTAGCCACACTGGTACACATCCAGCCTAAACTCGAGCAGCGCTGTTGCGATGACATTTTCTGCGTAGCTGGCGTGCCTAGGAGTTTTCTCAGTAGCTGGGAAGGCTGCAAAAGAAATATCCTGGTTCTCTTTTGTCTCATGATGAGCAAGTACATCATGACTGGAGTGCGAGGGACATCTGTTGGGTTCACAGCTGCAGTTTTGCGTAACAATATCCAAATAATTGAAGAGGAAATTTCTCGTCTAGTTACGGCAAGTGCTTTGTCTGCCACCTCAGTGTCTCGACTAGATTGCATTGTGACAAAAAACGTGTTCGGTTATGATAGAAATCAAGATCATGGCTCAGAAGAAAGAAGTAGTTTTGTTGACAGGGGTAGTTCTAAATTTAAGGGTGAAGTATTAGAAATAGGTTTTAGTACTGTGAATTCTTATTCTTTTGAAGATTTCCATCGTGAATGGTTTGATGATGTTCTTAGTATCTTGTGAACTGAATTTATCATCTTGTGTGAGCTGTAAAAACAAATTCTACCTCATACTTTCCTAATTTTTTGACTATATCGTTTACTCGTTAGTATTGTTTACAGATAATGTAAACAATATAATGATAATGTTTGTTTACAGTCAATTTAAACTCTATTTTTACAGTAGGGTAGTACATGACAATTGCGGGGGATTGTTTGAACCGTGTCTCTTCAGGGGGAAATAGGTAATATTAGAAAGGGAAGAATACAAGCGACTGTCATGAAAATCATGTCTAAAGTAGAATAGAATATGGCTACAGAAACCAACTACATTGCCATGCTTGGGTATCTACCTAATTCCTACACTTCGTCCGACACCAATGGGCGCAGGCACCCGAGCAGGTGTGGAATGGCGGGCAGCAGAAGTCCAAGAACAGGTAGGATCACGAGTGTCATAACCAGTATTCGGTGACCACTATCACTAGTGCAACCCACTGCATCTCTGCAGAAGAAAAAGGTCTCCAGATGGCCAATAGGTAATGGGGACTCGGTAGGAATAAGGTGTGTCGAATCTTTGTACATTGATTCTTTCGGTTAGTGATGGACTTGCTCCCCTCGTTTATAGAGCCAGATTTGAGCCTCATGCTGAAGGCTGATTTTCTTGCTGCATAGACCGCGCGTCATTATCTAAGGTTGAAAGGGATCCGTGCGTGCGAGCTTATTTGTGTGGCAATTCAATTATTTCGTCTAACTACTAGAACTAGATAAAGAAGCAAGGGTATACTGTACATTTTTATACGAATAATCAAAATTTATTTTGGGCAAACTACCAATGGTGTCAAAGTGGTTTGCAAGTGTATTCATTTTTTCTTATCCAAATTCTAGGTTCTTTTCGCGTATGTGTTATAGGGAATCGTACTTTTTAATTTTATCTCGCAGCCATTCAACAAATTTTTTGAGTATGAGCTTTATATGAAGTGTTCAAATTAAAGGATTTTAAGATACTCCTTCTCTGTATCCTGCGTTATTTTCAATTTGAAAAAAGAAAAATACTTGCTCAACGAGATTGTAAAGCATCTTCTCAAAGAAATGATAGACTAAATTTGGCAGTCCGCAAATTAAATCCGTAGATTTGCGGACGAAGTGTTCGCGCATTTACGGACATGACAAATTTGTGTTTTTTCAAGTCGCTTGGTAAACAATGATTAATTTGGTCTTTGACCTTTGTGAACTTGCATTTGCGGACTGACAGAGACAGAAAAATTGCGGTTTATTATTCACGGTTAAACGAAAGATTTGCGGATGCTCTCCTCTGGTAAAGACTCAATCGCGACTATGCAAAATGCCTCCCGCAAACAGCCAGGAGCGAAATAGGATAGCTATTTTCCCCTAATGTGCAGGACACACAGTATTATGCCTAGTTTTGTTCGCTTCAAATTACGAAAGATAACATCATAATACTGGTTTTGATGATCATCGGCGGATAAATTTTCGTGAAAGGAATTGAATAGCATGAAAAGACTACAATAGTCTTGCTCTTGGACTTGTATCAACTAAGACGTGCATCTAATAGCTGAGAAAATATTTTAGTAGTCGAAAGCAAGAAAAACTTGTTATGGGGCCCAGCTATGAAAATAGGACGGTTGTTTACTAGAACCTATCTATCACTTGACACTGCGTGCGACGAGCGACTACATCGTGATTTCTGACAATGACTTCGCCGACTGCAGCTGCAGTTCAGTGCGGGTGTCATTTCACGTGCCCAGATATGTCGTGTTTCTATTCATTTAAAATGTAGTTTTTTTCGTGAATTAAGCTTACACGTTCAAAGATAACCTTGTTTTATCGACGTTTTTTGTGTGAAGTGTTGCCATATTTTCAGAAATGTAGTTACTCCATTATTCGAAAACTATTCATCACGACACTGAACTCGACTTTAAATGTTGATTTTCAGCGTCGACAAAAATGCGAGATCGTTTCAAAATAATAAATATATCAGCTGTACAATTCTGTATTTTATTATTTACCCCTCCCGATTGTATATTGCGTACAACTAGCGTAATAAGCTTTTTTTTATAAAAGCTCAGTTTGCATTTGCAGTGCGTCATTTAAATATTGTATCGATCTGGAAATGAATTGATCACCTGAATAAATGACCAACAGCCAATTATAGAATCCTACTTTGATAAAAATAACTCGCGTATCACTCAAAATCGTGGTATTTTTTATAAGACTTTAGTATTACGTAGTAGAAACCTGTGTCCACCCTCACGTCCGTGGCCTCGACGTCGTTCATTAAGTATTAAACCTGAACTATGAAATATCTCTCGACGTCAGCGTCTTCACAGAGCCTTAGCTCAGCAATGGCGGACAATAATTTTATTCCTGTACATCAAACTGTCAGCTGTGCGTTGTGTATTAATGTCAGCGCCTTCTTTTATGAGGCATATGTACAGGATTTTTTTTTGGATTGTGTTGCGCAGTATCTTCCTTGTTAGTATCCAGGCGAAGAAAATAAGTAGCCTGCTGAAAATTTATTTCGTAAGCCATTTGGTTTTCGAGTTACTCGTTCAATTCTCCAAAGGATTTATATTTGTTAATGAGCAGATGAACGAAGCTCCTGTGGAATGTTTTGATTGACAGTAGTAAGAGAAAATACATAACAGTCAAAGTATAACAACTAAAAATTACTTCAAAACCTGCGTTACCGGAGGAACGCTAAAATTTTGCATGCTGGAAGCTGTATTTTCTGCTGAGTGACCAATTGAAATACTTAGCAAATCAATTTCCATGACGAATAATTGATCTCAAACGTACTCACTTTCATAATCATAATATTCAACAAAAATTTTGTAGTTGATATGGCATAATTTTTCTCATCAAACTATACTAATCAGGTATGTATTGGTTTAAGATCACGATGCACTTCCATTCGGAAAAAAAAGTGAAGCACTGACATTTCTTTGTCTGCCCTAGTACATACGAGTGCCGACTAGACCTGAGGCCCTGTAATTTTAAGCAATTAATAATTGTCGCTGTCACCGAACTGTATGACATGTGACAAGTCTATTGGTATAAATATTTTTTTATGTGATTGCAACCATTTTTAATGTTTCCATAAATAATATGTGGTTAAAAATATCTTTACTTATATTTTCTCATAAAGCTTAAAACTCGTACGTCAAGCAATAAAAAAGAATCTTTATCAAATCCAAAACGTGTAACCGTTGGGTTTTCAATGTATAAAAACTACTAATGCGTGAGGGATGTGGGGAATTTAAGGTTAAAGCTTCCTTTTCCAAGGGAATTATTCCCTGATAACGTGAAAATCAGTGCCTGAGCCAGGAATCGAACCCTGACTCTCCAACTGCATATAAAAAATAAATGAAATCATGATAGAAGTCATGTTTGAAATGATTCAAAACTAATATTAGTCATATTGTTAATTTTGCCTGAAAACCAAGTAATAACTTTTGAATTTAAATATTCGGCTGCAGAGAAACGTAAACATAGCATAATTTCTACTTGTGCTATCTTAGCGACTTAGCAACCAACAAAATATGCTGTTTGGCAACACTACTTATATGTTTTGTTTACAAGTCACAGACAGGTTAAACTTAATGCGAGACCATGAATCCTTGTTCTTAAATCGGTATTTCAAGGAGGCCGGGATATGTCATTTTATCAAAAGGCTCATACTCAAGTGTTGACAGGGGAGAGTGTTGGGATACGACGGTGATCGGACGTGTGACAACAGC
>VOMN01047767.1:0-12707 GCA_014899125.1 Orchestia grillus | reverse complement strand
TTTCTACAAACTATCCCTGATGGGCCTCCCTTGCCTCACTGTCATCAGACGGTAGAGGGAAACGGCTTCATTCAACAGCTCGTGGATCTGCTAGGGCACACCATGCGCACAAAGCGGCGTCACCCCAGTGTGGCCTCGGTGTGACGGCCGAAACATCTCCGAGAACATCCGAGTAGAGACTTGCACACAGGCACATCGAGGGCATGTATGCCAGGAAGCGTGCACCTTGAAAATCTGCTCCAACCATTCTAACGATCGTTAAACCGTAATATGGGAGCATAACCATGATTTACACAAAGGTGGTATGGTACTATTAACATCACGCTAAGTTCGCTGAAACTTAATTATATTTTACACTGCATCACTACAGCAACGTAAATGAGTACAGAAAATCTACTTACGCAAGCGGTAATAACTACGCAAGTGAAGAAGTTCATATACATAGGAAAAAAACAACAATACTAAAGTTAATTAGCATTGGAGAAAATAATACAAAAGAAATATGCAAGACAAAACAGTTATAATGAAATATATCAGAATAAGACAAAACAGAAATGAAAAGGTGTGTTAGTATGGGATAATACAGCAATAATGAAGTGCATCGGTATAGTAAAAATAGCAATAATGAAGTATATTAGAACAGGACAAAACAGTAATAAAGAAGTGTATCCGTAAGGCTCAACACCAACGGAGAGCACTCCTTCTGACCAGAGAGCCTGCGCCAGGAGACTGAAGGCAGCGGCACGCCCCTGGCGCTGCACGGCACACTCACGTCGTCCCCAACCCGCACCTGCACGTCGGCAGGCTCCAGCACCCACTGGGGGGGAACTGGCACCCGCGCCCCAACAAGAATTAGTGACAAAATTACCGATTCAGGATACGATGGAAAACCTACACTAGCTAGCAATTGACGTTTAGATGTTCACTGGTACAATTGACACTCACATCAACGGACCTCGTTGAAACACACGTTTGAACAAATGAGGTAACTAAACACGCCCAACTTGGTCGACTTTGAATCGCAATTCCAGATATTTGAGTCATAATTCTCTGTCGTGGAGAGAAGTACTCGAATTATTTTTGATCATGTTGCGTTCTTGCCTTGTAGATTACTTGCCCCTCGTTTTAATTCGTTGCTGCGTGCGTCAACTCTACTGTAATTTGAACGCAAGTGCAATGTATGGTACCCCGATACCCCACCGTACACCGCTACGCGTTAAGACCTGCCACTCAAAGAACAGGAGCATCGATGTCGTCACAAATAGGATTAAGAAGTCTACATGGGGTGTACTATGTGTGACTGTGGTGCGACATGTGCGGTAGCCAGGAGTGTGTTCATTTGTTATCAGAACAGATGCTTAAGTCATGCGTTGACCGTACAATGACTTTAAAGTAATATTGATATCGGGACATGAGTCCATGGTATTATTTCAAGCGAAATAATGGAATTCCTCTCGTTGGAACCTTACTGGTCTGAATATATGTATCTACGTAGTCTCTGGTTAACATGGAGTGTAATTAAGTGATTAACATGAGGCTAGGTGAAAATCGATTGCAAACAAAAATTTTACAACGGTGTGAAGATGTTGTTGGTGGTTATGAAAAAATGCTGCTTCTGACTGATGTGCCATCTCAGAGAAGGGGCAAGAAGGGCCAGATGAAGTGATGAAAGGAAGTGGAGACCGGTTGTGATGATGTGTAGAGCTTTTAAGTATTGAGGAACACTGTACAAACAATGAAGGGAGTTCAAGAGAAATATTGATAATATTTGAACGACGAGCGAATCTGAAAACATTAAGTTTTTCTATAACAGCTGCTCCCTCAGGAAGTTTGAGTCTTTCTTTTTTGAGCGACTTGTTCCTAATAAGGTCATGTGAGCGTTTTTTGTGATAACACTGACCCCCTGACCCAACTAAAAACGACTTAAAGCTAAGCAATAATATGCCTACACACCAATTTACACCAGATACCGGTACCGTAATTTACACCAGATACCGGTACCTTGGGCAAGCTGGGCTGCGATATTTCGCGTTACGTGCTTTGGCAATGACAACAAAATAAAACTTTGAGCCTAATTGAGATTCGTTTTATAACACACATACAACAAATAAAACCGATTCCTCCCAGGAAAGCCTAATGGCAGAACCAAGTTCCACGCTGCATAACCAGGAAGCTGACGCAAATTTAGGGGCACTTGAGGACCAAACCTGCGACTGAGAGGAGGGCGGACGAGAAGGTGGAGCGAGCAGCGTTGGTGGCGGCGCAGGTGTAGTTGCCTGAGTGTTCTGCGGCTGCTGCCTCTATGACCAGCAGCGACATCATCTGGTTCAGCAGAGTGATGTGTACCCCAGGCAGCTCTATGGCATCCCCAGCGAGCAGGTCAGCGAACTCAGGGCGAGTCTCTGTCTCTGACGCAAAAGCGCCTTCTGTAACGGACGAGCCCGCGTCATCGCCGAGGTGAGGAGGGATGCGGTCGGCTCATAGTCGTGCCATCGCCAAAATGGATGGAAAATAAAGACATGTTATGGCTGTGTCTAGACTTCAGTATAGCAAGGATTGTGGACAGGAAACCAAAGTAAACACAAGTACACATATATTAGTGAACTATTTTACAGTTTTAATACTTTAAAAAATCTTTATCAACAATAGAAATAACACCATTCTAAAGTGAAAATTTGAAATATTAGGAGGAACGAGATCAAACTCACGCAAAGTTCTTTCAAGAGAAAGCTAATCTTTCTCAAGTGCCCCAGCCCTTTTTGTGAAAATCTGCATTGATCTCGTCCATAATTATCGCACAATACCGTTACCGGAGTCCATCAAGGAACTGAATAAATGTTACTACGCCAGCGTCCTAGCGACCGACCGAACACAGGCAGCGCGGCACCGCTGCAGGACAGCGGCACAACTCTGCAGCAGACTTACGTTGTCGGACGGCAGCAGGCGCAGAAGCGGTCCGCAAGAGACGCCCGTCCTTCAGCCACACAATGTTGATGGGAGGGTCCCCCTCCTGGACCAAACACGTGGCCTGAGCAGGCATCCCCGCGCGGGTGCCGCGGGTCATCATCACTGGGGCCAGTCGAGGGGGTACTGCAAAATTATTCCATGAATTAAACCAAACGTAGAGCCGAGCCTCGTAACTACTTTGCGTCAGCACTGTGCTCATGAACTTATAAATAGTGTACCAATGATATCTGTCTTAAAAATATTCTCCTACTGAAATAAGTATTTTTTCACAGATGCACTGAGAACAAAGGAAATAATTCTAAGGACATATTCCGCCCACCAGGCTCAGCTATACTTTCTAAATGCCTTCACGCTGGAATTTGACCTAATGTCTCAATAGTTACAAGGGTTATAAAAATCGAATCATCTTCAAAAATGCTGATACAGTTTCAGTTACTTCATTTTATGGCTCTGCTGCTCATAATAATTCTTTTTGAAATTTAGAAAGCTCAAGAGATTTCAGAAGCAAATTTTCAAAAAGTTTAAGCATGCAAATTTATTCTCAATTCAATGAAAAAATTATTTGTAATATATGGCACTTTTAGTCATAAACCCATTACAATCCGTTAGTACAAAATAATAATTATAATGAGCACAGTGACAGCATCGTAACCAGCACTCGACAATGGGCTCTACAAGTAGTGTTTGGTTTTACCATAAGTTATTCTTTTAAAATGCTACATCCGTACCCGTACACTTGAGAATAAGTACGGTAGTCACCCAAACTAAAAAATGTCTTCGAGTGCCAATTTCTTGGAGTCTCCTTATCCCCTGTAGTGCCACCAGCACAGCAGGAGACGACGTACACAGACGAAAAACAACCTGGAAAAGGAGGAGCTCCTCTCGCACGCAAGTCACAAGCTGGCACATGTCTCACCAGCAACGGTGAGCCTGAAGGTGGTCGAGTCAGAGTGTCCTTTTCTGTCGGCCGCCGTGCAGGTATAGTGTCCACTGTCCGCCGGGGCGGTCACCTGAAGGACGGTGAGCTGACCATCACTGGACACCATCTGGCGGCGCGACACTGGCAGCTCCACACCGTCTGTGGAAGCAGCAAAAAGATGGCAAGTTTCAGGTCTGCCACGATTCCAGTGACTTTCTGCAGTCACTGAAACGTCATAGCCATGACAGTTACTTCAGACTCACTATGGAATAATATCAATTAATTGAGAATGTTCGAGTAAAACAAAGCACGCTCTTAAACTTACGGTGCATAAATTCAAAATCGTTGTCGCTCGAATTAAAACACCCGAATGCAGTTTGTGCGCTTCATTATCATGCCATAAGTTAAGAAAGATATCAGTGGAAGGGTCTATGAGAACTTGTGCGATGTTTGGGCGCATCATTCAACTTCACAACTTTGATTGTACTTATACATGAAAGAAGGAGCCAATATGACCCGTACGGCCGTCCTCTAACATGACTACGACAGCGCGCAACAGAGTCCTGCCACGCTTGGTGCTGTCCGCACACCGCTCATGTGAGAAGAGAATACCGCAGCGTGGGCGCATAGTCGAAGTCACTGATGACGTACCGTGGTATTCTCATGATAAACGTGTTACATGCAGAACAGGTCAAGTTCCACAAGATAGCGCACCCTTTGCTCTAGGTCTCGGTTAAATTTTTCTCTTAGACATAGGATGACTCTGATAATAGCACGCCCCAGACTCAGCACCACTCAGTTCTGAACTTAATAAAACACGACGCTCAATAGCTCATTTGTCAACAATTAAAGTCGCACCTTTGGCCCAGGTGATGCGGGCGATGGGATGTCCCCCAACTGGACACCTGACGGAGAAGTTTGCCCCTGCCACGGCCGTCATTGGCCCGAGGGGGCGGACGGTGGGAGGCCCGTAGACATTGAGGCGAGCCTCGTGGACCTCAGCACCAGCCCGATTACGGGCTTCACATCTGTACAGGCCTCCGTCCGTCACTCGCGCGCTGCTGATGTTCACGTGGCTGATGACGTCCCCGTGCGCTGACACGAACTGACCTATCAGCACCCTGGAAGTATACGCCTTATTCTATAATACATCGTTTACACTAAGCGGAAACTGACACAGTGACGAAGCAGCTGTTTCATTGTTCGTAAGCTCCTGACAAACGATGCCATGTATGGTTGACCCAGCCAGTGTAGGGAGGTGGTGGCTTGAAGGGCCGTGTGTATCGTTTTATGAATAAGTTATTCTTCGTTGCTGCACAATGCAATAATTGGTTCAAGCTTGAATAGAACGCTACAAAGTTCAGAAGTCATCCATGGTCTTTCTCGTTTTAGTTTCTCAGTGTCCTCGGATATTTCCCATCGAATGGGCCCAAAACAACTCCTGATATTCAGGCTGAGGTCGCAACAAAACATTTCGTGATGAGGAAAAAATTCATTATTGTCTCAATAGTTAAAATTGTCGCGCACGTGAAGTTCCCTGCATGCCCCTTTTGCGTTTCCATCTGGCTACCTATTTACAGCATATATATATTTAAATCATTTGGTCGAATAAGCAGACGAATGCTGAATTTGTCAAAAATAAGCGAGTTTTTCAATGAATCCCAGAACGAGGATTCGTTGCTATAGATTTTCACTGGCAAGATTTCATTCCACTGCACATTCAAATCAGTCGAGGGCGACAAAAATGGCTACACTACCTTTTGCTGTAATTACTTGTGCAAAACTCCCCATCGTCTGCCAGTTACCTTGGTGATTTCTAATTACTATACAAAGACCATTCGAAACTAACTCTACACAAAATTATTAATTTATTCCAAGCTGCAAAACTTGACATAGATCCTTCAAAAACAGAATCTGTTTAGCTGCGCAATCATATTGTAGTCCCTGTTTTTTTTCAGCAACGTTGAAGCAGCGCTAACGATAGACTATCTCTGTAAGTCGTGAAGAGTGGTAAAGAATATATGGTAACAGTATCAATATTTTAAAAATCGATTAGGTTCTCTGCCGCTTAGAACGGGCTCACACCATTCATGACGTTTGATTTGTTACCGTCATGAGTTTTCTCGTTAACAACAAAGTGCACACAACAGTCAGTTGAGGAAGTGATATCAAGGGAAACAACAGACACTCGACGTGTGTGTACATCACGCGACCGCATCACCGACCTGTTGTTAATTAAGAAACAAGAACTGGGTGACATGAAGCTGTAGTTGCAGTGCCTTATGGGCAAACTCCAGCCGTATAACTCAGCCTCTCCGGGCGATGGAGCGTATACGGGAACATGTCTGACAACAGCGCAGCCATCTGCTAGCAATTTATGCTACAATGTGGCGGGCAAGAGAAGGTGTGAATGATAAAGAAATTCATGGTGACATTTTTTTTTCTAGGTTGTTGGCCGTTTAATAAGACGGCCAGCAAATCAATGGATATTGAAGTAACAGCAGAGAAGAAATGAGAACGGGACCTCACGAAACGAAGCTACGAGCAGGGCTCACGAACGAGGTAGAATGCAGCGCGTTCAGGTGCAACGCGTAAAGACCGAACAAGTTCGGACATAACGCGTAATGACCTAACACGTTCAGGCTAATGCGAAATGACCTAATACGTTCAAACTTAATGCGTTATAACCTAACAAGTAAAGATTTAATGCGTAAAGACCTAACACGCTGGGACTCAACGCGTGAAACGCTGGCGATAAGAAATGAGACTGCATGAAACCAAAAGAGATGAAAGACGAGAAATGGCAGTACAAAAACCAGATAACTGGAAGTGAGACAAAGAGAAATAGCATAGTGGGAAATGAGGCTCTAACAAACGAGGAAAAGAGAAACAAGAAAATGGAATATGAGATACGTGGATAATCATGACACCGCCCATTCAGTAGCATCCCAAGCTACTCACTAATTCATTTTCAAGTCGATTGATCACAAACGAAATCTAATTTTTTACAATTGAAATCTGAATTCTCACAAAGGAAATTTAATTTGTGAGAATTCAGATTTTATTTATGACCAATCAGACTTCGTTTGAGACCAATCGACTTGGGAATGGTGCACATAGATACCGATCCCCTGCCGACAACACGTGACGGTGCCACACGGCACTCAGAGTTCACAGGACTCGGCATCGGTGGCCGGACCGCACCGCCCTCACCCAGCCAGCACGGGCCGTGTGTGCAGCTCAGCATGGCCGTGGCAGCTCCATGACAGCCGTCGCAGCATCACCTGCTGCACAAACGTCACACGCCACCGCTACAGCACCGTTGAAAACAATTGCACAGCAGCTGCAGCAAAAATACCGTAGCAACAGCAGCATCGGTAAATGCAGCAAGAGTGCAACAATAGCAGCAGCAGCACTAGAAGCAACAAGGCGTCATGCTCGGGCTTGCTCTAATGGCGCGGATTAGCGGTTTATGAAGACGGATGAGAGCGTAGCGGAGAGGGTGATGGAGCTGTTGCGCTGCGCTCTGGAGCACGCAGTGCGGAGCATGGAGTACGGAGTATGGAGTACGGAGCATGGAGTAGTGGAGCATAGAGCACAGAGCACGGAGCTTGGAGTACGGAGCTTGGAGTACGGAGCATGGAGCACAGAACACGGAGAATGCAGTACGGAGCAGGGGGACAAGATTCGACTGTGCACTGAACGTAGCTGTGCACTGAAAGCAGCTGTGCATTGAGCTTATCTGTCTTCTGAAAGCAGCTGTGCACTGAGTACAGCTGTGCAGTGAGCGCAACTGTGCACAAAACAATATTTGCAGCTCAGTGCTACAGAATGACTGCGAAAGTGAGTTGAGAACCGAGGCAATTATGCAGCTTCTGAATTGTAGAGCTCTTTGCGTTCAGTTCTACGCTCGAAAAATTTTCAATCCTCAGCAATAGCACAGGAAAGCACAGCTCCACCATGAAATGCACAGCACTGCACGGCTCCACTGTAGCATAGTACGCGACCCTTAACTGTCCAATAAACAAGGAATAAATTGCCCAAATGATTAATGGGTGCAATTTAACTCTGTAGGGAGAAAATGAAACACGCCTTCGACAATAACATCGAGCCTAAATTGGCTGCACTCACCTACAATCTAGGATACATTCAGTTTTGAGCTGTTTTGTTCGTGAATACGATGACTGCAAAGTTTGTATGTCACTTAGCACAACACACGAAAAACCACTCTGTGAAAGGGATGAGAGACAGAACTGGGAGAAGAAAAACATAACAGAATTATCTGAGGTCAACACGATTACGTCACAGCGTACGACACCGTGAGGCGAGAGTGCGGAGGAGCACTGGATGTTAGGCCTAATTTGTCCAGTGACCGCATTCGGCGCACTCAACTAGCGTTCCGTGGATGCATCTGACGACAGGAATGTCAAGTGCAAGGGGTGGACCCGAGAGGCTGGTCACATCTGACGACAGGAATGTCAAGTGCAAGGGGTGGACCCGAGAGGCTGGACACAAAGACTATAATGAGTTGCTCTTAAAATCATGTCCAGCTCATATTTGCCCGATATCGGCATTCCTGAGAACATGTCCAAGATATTGAGGGATAATGTAAGTGTTTTTTTTAACGTTCTTATAGTCACTGACGTACCCGTCATGCGATAACCTGTCATGACTTTTTCTTTCCCTTTTGCGAATTGTATATCATTTAATGTCAAGCTCAAATTCATACGTGCAGCAATTTTCTAGTAAAAAAGTCAAAAGTAAAAGAAAAATAAAATTAACGTATTTACGGAAGTTCAAGGTAATTTTTAACATGCACACATGTTTTCCAAACTTGTGTATTTTTACATAGCGTATCAGCGTATCCGCAGGGTTAGGCTCTCTAGTTCGTCACAAGAACGTTAGCAGAAATGTGCCTGCATTTTCCCCGTAAACTTTACTGTTACAGGCGTGGCTGTAATTTGGTATCGCAGCATTTTTAGTCTTGATCTGAAGTATGCTATTCATTGTAGCAAGTGTATATAATTCAGCGATGTTCTTTTACTTATAAATTATGCCAATGAATACGTTTTTTTAAAATTATACAAAGTATCAAACTTTGAAAAAGGCGTTTCAGTCATTGACGCTCGAAAAGCTGTAAGAATTATACGCGTAGAAAGAGCTGAAAAAATCTTTTGCCAATACGGCGTACATTCGCATTTCTGTGAAGGTGAGAAAGGCATCCGGTTTGAGAGGGCTCCACGTGAACAAGCAACTCCCATTTGTTCTGCTCGTCGAGTGCTGCTGTTGAATTACAGCACCGACGCAGCCTCTGGTCGCAAGCACAACCTGACACTCGAAATGCAAGCTCTCTGTAGCGACGGGTCAACACTTCAGTCAGCTTGAGTTCTTTTGTAGTAATCGGTCAGCAAGGCGAGTGAGGAATTTTTCCTCACGAGCAAAAACTGTCTTTTCTTATTATCTCCTATTACACTAATGGCCAAGAGGTTTTGATAAAAGGAAACTTTTACTAGGGTAGACAGTGCTGAGGTATAGGTGCTACTTTACATATTTGTTGGAGCAAGCGCACCAGTTTTTCGCTCAACTGCAATTAAATAGAACCTTTACCCAACATCATGACAGTATAAATAGGCTTAAGAGTCAGGAGTAAAATAAAAGTTCGAATAGAACAAGGTGATGAACAAAACAGGTTTGTTTCATCTCTCTCTCTCACTGTACGTCAGACCTGAGCTACAGATCACTCTCCCAACACTTGCAGCCTCTTCTCGCCTCATCCAATAACAATCTTCTAGCATGAGACGATCGTTAGCTCATTTTAACACCGGACGAACGAGGGGAGAACGCGGCGTCTTGAACACGACTCGCCCCCACTGCCGATCCTGAGAGATTTCGGCAGCTGATGCGAAGAAAAATTCCTCTTCGTTAAGAGAGCTCGCCGCAAAAATTGATTCTCATTAATGGAGCGCTGCTTAAAGAGAAGATTTAATGAAGGAGCGAGTCTTTTTGCTGATATCATAGTGAGTGATAAATCACGACCTCGCACGTAGATGTGGTATGCAGATGAAGCTCGCGGAGTTCTCTCAGTCTGTGATGAGCGACGGCATTCTATGTGCTGCTGGCGTTTGTAAAGGAAACACAATGAAATGTTTGCAGTCAAGAATGATAATAGCAATCGCTGAATAATGAAACGTATTCAAATGAGCCTACGAATTCATGAAATGAAAATACTGGATATTATGAATACAAGGAAATTATCGCTTACGAGAAGAACCATTCATTGCGAGTTGGGAAACGGGGAAATGCTATAAAAACAAATACCAAGCATTACAGCGTCAAAATAAAGAATGATCGCTCACAGTGTGCGGTTTGAAAACAGGTTGCGCAGTCACGAGAGAGATGATCATGGAGCACAAATTACAGCAATGCACTTTCTCACATGCTGTGGAACATGGCAATGTCAGCGAAAGAGCTAAGAAGCATCCGAAGTCTGATTTTCATTTTAAAACTTGGGAATTATATCAGGATCAAGAAACTTGAGACGCACACCGGAGGCTGTGGGCCGGACGCCCTCAGGCAAAAACTGGAGGCCTGGGCAGTTGCGGCGCNGCGCGGTCTGCATTTGTTTGCCTGTTTCCAGAGAAGAAAACCCGCGAGTCGTCTTCTTAAGTAAGGAACCGTGTGCTTCTCGTGCCGGCGCTCTCGAGCAAAAGCCGCCGAGAGTCTATCCCATCTTTGTGCCACACTCGTAGAAATGCATCCTATAAGAAGATCAAGGACAATTTTTTAGTGAAAGATGTTAGAAACAAGTAGGCAGCTTGTTTTAAGATAACGTTTAGAACATTTGATTTCAAAGTGAACTGTCATTTCTGCTAGATTATTATGATTATATCAGCAGAACTCTGTGAAGGCTTAAGCAAGTGGCACGATAATGACAAAAACGAAAACCCTTCAAGTCTAGATTGGCACACATACGATCGGTGAAAGAAATATCGCTGGCATCTCCATGGGAGGAAAAATCGTAATATGAGGCCAGAAATAGAAGAAAGAATACATTCGCACCCGAGGTCGATATATCGGCCACCTTCACGAGGGAAAAGAGAACGGATAATGTTGCTGCCTGACAGCTACAGCCACCTGCATGAAGTGCTGCTGATTCGCCTCTTGTATCTAGGGACCCCTACGGAGACAACCCGACTGTCAGCACGACATGACGCCGGCCGACACTATAAACATATCCCAGGCAGAGAGCAAAGTCTGCACGATAAGATTAAGAGCCACTTCCATTAGTGCATCCCCTCAGAGGATGACATCGACTTTGAGGTATGAACCAAAGCTTTGTCGGTGTCTCCAGGTGTCTCGTCTTCACGACCGGGATCGGTTATTGACTGCACACATTGCGCAAAATTAGGCCGAAAGAAAATTCTTAGAGTATCGTAATGTAAGCACCAAAAGGAATTTCACAACGGATATTTTACCACGAAGACAAAGAAAGAACCTTTGAGAAGAAGAAACTTCCGTTTGTGTGTACTCCGTTTACTACATCTAAGGACGTCGAGGAGAATAAAATATTCGTCACTTGAACGAGCATCGCAACAAATTATCGCCTATCAGCTGTTCAAAAACTAGAAATCCAGAGTGTCAGGCCACGTCGCTATCTTTTTCATCCGAAGCTTATACCTACTTTACAGTACACACCTGTATGTACATATGATGCCGAGCACCACAGCCATGTTTAAGTCCACGGTATTTAGGGAGAATGTTTAAACATCGCTCGTAGCTAGTTAGTGATCTATCATACATCCGAAAAAAATTCCAAGTCACACGAAGTGTAAAGTATGCAAAGTTGAATGCACTTACAGAGACGTGAGTGTTTACTTTCTTTCCCTGCATCATTGTTGCCGTATTATTTTACGGTACTCTACTGCACGTCATGGCAGTCGCTCAACGTTCTTCTGAGGGCATCTGCTGCCCAGGAGCATCTAAGGCCCTGAAGCGCTCGGCCCCTTGTTTTACAAGTCAATTTTGTCGGGAGAGCTTTCCCAAAATATGCGCACGGCTCAAACGCTAACTTAGGCCCAGAAAATGCGGTCTAAATGTCACGGCCCGCAGGACTCTGCTGCAAAAGAGGAGCAGCGCTGGCGGCATTAACGAACAAAATCCCCCCTTGTGTCGAGGCAAAGTTTATTTATGCAGACCTTATTCTACGGAGTAAGGAGAGGTAAGCCGCTCTGAAGGCTCGACTCAACGTCGACTTCCAAGTCCAATGTTTGAAAAAACTATTGATTTTGAAATTTTATTTAAATGTTCTCACGCGTTTTTAAATTTATTTAGCAGCTCAGCACTCACGGAGCATCTGACCAGCCAATGAGAACATGTTGGCTTCCTTCTACCTTACCATCAAAAGAACGAGATCTAATTTGGAAAGTCTTCTATTTCAACGTCATCTTCTAAGTTAAAGTTTCCAGTCGTAAGCTTTGCAAGCCATAATCGCACAGATGCAGCCATATTCACCCACAGCGTCAAAGCAATACACTTCGCAAATATTTTTTTCAAGTCCTTGACACATTTTCATTTTATCTGAAGAAAAAGCATTATCATTCAAATTTGAAATTTTCATTATTCATTTTGAAGGCCAATAATTGATACATAAAACTAGAGCTCCATGAAATTCAGTTAGCGAGAAAAAAACATTAATTACAAATGGTAAATTTTTCCTTCGATTTAATTAGACGTAGTGTAGATTTATTAGCGGAACATCCAGTTTCTCACTGTACAGGGGGACCCCAAAAAAAAGTTGGTAAAAGTAAACGCTTATAACTCG
>VOMN01047766.1:0-45469 GCA_014899125.1 Orchestia grillus | reverse complement strand
CACCAATAGTAATAGCTAGCTAAAGGTCGTTCCGTCACATCTGTATCACGTATGCACCTGACGTCTCTCACTGTCGACGACGATTGATATCTCAGCATCGTCCTTTTCAGCCCCGACATCGTCTTCCTTCGTGCTTATGTCACAGAATGAGGGTCAATAACATACAAAATCGAACGATTGCGTGCTCCATTTCTTTCTTTTACGTCGTCATTTTACCGTTGCATCTGTATTTCATTGATAATCTATTATAATTTTAAAAAAAATTCATGAAATTTACTCATCCGTCGTTCTTGTGCTAAAGAAAATCCACCGTGGCAAAACTATCAAAGCTGTTGTAATACTTATTTTTGTCTAGTGTTCAATGATAAATTCTACAGTCAATAGCAACTTTTTTCGACAGTTTCAGTAATCTGATTACGTTTCATAGAGGTTTGAGCGAGTAGGGGACCCGTCATGTTTACGGTGAGTTAAGTACGTGCATGGAAAAATATTATGAAATATACAAATGTTGTGCTACAAATCAAAACTATTATTAGTGGCTGTTTGGAACGTGCTTTACATCGATGTTACATGCCTTTGTCTTGTTCTAAAATTTGCCTTGTAGATTCATCAGAAATATTTGTTTATTGTAATGTGGCTAATGTCTGCAAAGCTACAAGTAAGCTTGTCCCATATTTTTTGTCGTCAACTGATGCGTACTCTAGAGCCACCTTACATATATTCAATCAAAATCGTTTCACACCTTTCACATCGTTTTATTCAGACGTTTTATGTAATCCAGTTAGCGTTTCGTAAGAAATAGGACAGCTGTAGGGAAACCTATTTCTGGGGATAACGACAAGCGGTATTCCGCCATGATAATACTAGAGAACAAGCGTTCGATAATACTAGAGAACCCATCATCAGTGTTCTTGGACGGAAATATTCTTACTTAAAATTGCTTAGAAACGGCGATGTGAGCAAACTACCACATTTAAAAAAATAAACATTCCTAAAAGAATTATAATTTAATCCACAAGACACAGTTTCCCCCAGTTGTCCACGTTCATTAAGCGCCGTCCTAAATTTATAAATGCAGAATGATTACAAAATATGGTGGACCGCTCCGAATCTAAAAGCCGGAAATTCGGGAATTTAAAATGAGATTTTTATTATTATATTGGTCTCAAATGAAATTACTCAATGCGAACCACCAGTCACCTTTTTTATGTAATTTGATGAATGAATTTGACTTCATTTTCAGAGCACTGATGATAAATACGAAAAGTTTGTTCTTTGGTGCGATCGTGTTGAAGTAGGTTTTTCTTGTTATCCTCATGCATTTCGTTGCGTAAAAAAATAGAAAACTAACGCTACGCTGCATCAATGCCGATCACGCCAATTTCATTCGTTTTATTCGTTTTGCATTCATATATGACGCACAATTCTCATCTTTATTTAGCGCATTACGCGTTTTCGAGCACATTTCAGAATCACAAAATTCATAAATTGTTCATTGCTTAACACACGGGGGAAATTAGCATGAATGATGCAATAACCACAGCTATTAAATTTCAACTTAGTTATGCCACGCGGCTTATTACGTAAGGTAGAGAATTCACAGGAGGCTGAGAAAATGAAGGCTATGCCCCATCGGCTAAAAATATTTATTAAGCCACTCTGGTGTTTGGGGATTCTCTGTCTCAATGGTGATGATGTGAATTAGTGCCCATGATAGCTTACCGTATATTTGAAGATATGCATATATCAGTGTCAATATCCTGTGGACCCTTCTTTAGCATCAATTACAGCTTTTATACTGTTAGGCATTAAATCAACGGTTTCTCGTAAGTACTTGGCACACTGTTGCTTCATCATTGTTACAGTGTTTAGCACAAGCGCTCTTTATTTTTATTTATTGTTCCTGACCGCTTTAACGAGAGTTTCCCCACCGGTGTTTGAACGGATTTAGATCACTGCCTCATGCTGGCCAGTCCTCGGAACAATATCTAGTTTCTTCAACCATTGACGGGCATTCTTTGCTACACTCGTATGACATAAAACGTTGCCCTGTTGAATAATATCATAGTTTTTCGACTTTCCTGGATCAAATTGTTGGGTCAAAAGTGTCCGATAACATGGAGATAGGTAGCTCAATTCATCCTTCCCTAAGATATAAAAAAGTTCCATGTCCCATTGCAGACATGCAGGCTCATACGCCGTGCATTGTGGTAGGGGCCGGACATTCAGCCTTATATGGCGTCCCAACTGCGCAGTCCATCAAGGTTGAACCAAACGTGCTGAAAATCAGAATAAATAGGTGAAAAAATACCATTGACTTTGCGTTGGGTGCTTTATAATATACTGTATTTTAGACAATAAATCAGTTACATTGAGTTTATACGTTGATCGAATCCGTTTACTAACTTACTTCACTGCTACTTTCACCGTTACTCACTGATCATTTTGAGTCGTGTTCGACCCACAAAAGACGTTTTTAATATTCGCTTCAGAAATTCAAGGCTTCTCAGCTTTGCAGCCTATCGGACCGTACTCTGCAAGCCTTCATCGAACACTTCTGGTTGATCTTTACGAAGCGCTTGATTTGTTTAAATCTGCAGGCCTTTGACGATGTTTTGCTTCTGTGTCTGATCGACCAACGGATAATGAATCTGTCATCAGGAGGCAATGTTAAGATTTTTCAACCTGCATCCTGCGTTGCCCTCACATATTCTGTCTCTATAAAGTGCTCGAAATTCGTTAGCACTGCACATCGAGAGCATTTTAACTCCTGAGCAATTTACCTTCGAGTCATTCCGTCTTAATGACGAGCTACGATTTCGTATCACTCCCACTCATCCAACTCCTATGAGTAAGTTATTTTACCTTTCGTGAACTGTATTAACAACGTAGAGTAGCATAAAACCCTGCAAAGTTTTCTTTAATCACGACAAGAACTAGAACACAGTAATTGATAATTTAGGTAACTCAAGTGTTGACGATTGAGCAGACGGAGAGCGGCCCGAGACAAACCTCCTGGTCTGAGGTTATGAGCTGCCTAATCTGTCTCAGATTCTTTTACTTGAGCGAGAGGACCTGTCCAATTAGGTGCATTGAGGGATACTGAATACCAGGCACCAGGGGATTCCAAAACTGATTGTTTTACAAACCATGAGTACAACTGTTATTGATGAGCCGATGTCGGCTTGGAGATCTGCAAATTCTTTCTATTTTTCTTCGACGCTCACTGTCATCAGCCCTGTATTACATTGGACTTCTGGCGACTCAAGCTTTCTACGTCTCTAGTCGAAAAAAGCGACGTCAGGATGAAAACCTAAACTACTTAATCATCGATGGTCTCTGCAATCCTAAACTCGAAAAGAAAATTCAAATAATTGATAATCACTATCTTCACATAATAAGTTTGATCAATTAGGGTGTCCATAAACAAATTTACTGACAGTTTTGTAGGCGCCTGTTAGCTCTTTCACCGAGCATTTGAAGATATGTATGCATGGTATACTGACCTGTCGGTATGAAAGTAGAGTGTCCTCAACACTGTTATGTGGTGCAGGAATGTTGGGACTAAGAGTGGAAGACAGGCGAAAAGTAAACGCATTAGAGATACGATGCTTGAGGGGCATGCTTGGTTTCACGCGATTGAACAGATTGAGGAACGAAGATGTGCACGGAAGACAGGAGTTGTTAAAGAGCTCTGGCTTGTAGACCCGTTGAGCAAAAGGTGTTGCGGAGGCCGGGGCGTATGGAGAGAATGCATCAGCATTCGTGATAGAGATAATACATAAGTCGAACGTCGCAAGAGAAGGAATGAGAGGCACTCCATTCGGTTGGTTGGATGGAGAAAAGGGGTTGGAGCATAAATCTGACTTCAGAGGAAGAGATGCTGCTTACAAGAATTAGGCATTGTATTGTGGCTGACGCAATGCCATCGGGTTGGGGTTATCCACAATCCCCTCGAGTGCGGAGATCACCTACTTGGAAAACCCTAAAGGCGGGAGGAAGGGGGAGGACACGGCTGACGATGACGTTGCAGGAGTAAACCATGGGTTCCGGTGGGACCGCATCGCAGAAGCTCTCGCGGGTGTCTCCTATCACCAGCAGCCAGATGCCTGTCGTTCGCAGCTGTCTGAGTGAGGGGCCAAAAACATGAAGCTGATGTGTGTCATGGCTGCACTTTTATTTTCACGTTGAAACAGTGAACCCGCTAGCACCTTCTCCATGTGTGAGAAAATGACCCGAGCATTGGATTTGAGTTAACTGACATGTTTCAATCCTAAATATTAATAAGTTAATTGTTGTTGTATGAGATTAATTGATCATTCTGCATGCATAATTAACGTTATAAAATTTGAATGACACGAATTGGAAATTCAAATTTTAAAAATATTTGGCAAGTTGTACGCTTCTAATAATTGTAAATGATTCCAGATAAATATAACATCTACAAGTAGTAAAGAATGTTCGACTTGTAAATTTTTATAGTTGTTTGAGCTAAAGTTGTGCTAAATCACTGAGGAAATCCAGAAATATTTCGCTTTTTTAAAATTACATTTTCTTTTCAACCACGATGACTACGTACCATTAGGCACCCCCCTCCCTCACCCCTCCACCCGGGGCCCCTTACTCGCCCTATAACATACCCTTGTGAGTGTTTGCACTAAGGAAATAACTGAATATTATTGCGTAGATTAGGAATTGTGTTTAAAAAACCAATCCTCTGTTTTATCACTTCTATTACCCTCAGATGCCAGGATATATGATTTGGAATTCCTTGAATTATTTACACGGAGCCTGTTCACTTTGGTAGTGGCCAATTTCGATTTTATTGTTATTGTAAGTAGGTTTATGCCAAAATAAAACATAATTTAATAAAAATATAACACATACTCAAATACAGTCACACCAAAAAAACAGTATGAAAGTTTCAACATAACTCACTAGAACGCTGAGTCATGAAACCCTGATCTTGTTTCTCTTCAACGAGACTTTTCCATCTGGGGTAATAGGAGACCGTGACAACCGAAGTGTGTTGCTTACGTCCAGTTCAGTCTGTTGCTTCGTTATGGTTGCTGTCACTAGGGAAAATTCCGCCTCACACGCATAGGTTGTCGGAAAGGGCAATAGGGTTTAAAGTGCCGAGGTGGCAATCTCAGGGTATTCCGCCATCACTCAAACCCCTGAGACCGACACAGTTGTTGTTTCAAACGTAGTTCTGAGGCTGCCGTCATTTGCTATCTCCAGCAATTGATCTTCTTCCTGTACAGACACGCTAGATGCGCCTGGTTTGTTGACAAATGGGGGGCGAATCCATTTCTTTTCAGTTCGTGAGTCTGTTGTAGTGGGAAAGGAGAGCTCGAACTCATTTAAAAGCAAAAACAGGCGGCCGTGCACCAACTGGAAGGAGGACGAATGCTCAGACTCAGTCTCGCCCAAAATCCCCACTAATGTTTGAAACCTATCCAGAATACCTCTGTTCCCACCACGTGCCCACAACTCCAGTTTGACTTCAAATACAGCTACTTTGTCTGTCAACTTGAGAACAGTTGTCATTTTCCCCTGAGGGACAAATTGAGTGCATTGAACCGGCTGAATATGTCACACAGGTGAGCCAGTCATGCAACTCTCAACTTGTCACTGAAATATGCTGCCAGCGGTGACTTCTTCTTTGAAAGAAATCTTTGCAATAGCTCTCCTAATTTCAATACTTTCGTTAGCGATTACCTCCTGGATAGCCGTCTCATTTCTGTGTACAATATAAGGCATCTATACTGAGCATTCATTTTCTCGCAAAGCTGTTCAAACAGGCACGAGTTCAGAGCGTATGCTTTGATGTGATTTATAATTTGATCGACATCAATCAATGCGCTGGTAAATTCCGGTGATAATTTCCGGCTCGCCAGCATTTCTCTATGAATGACACGATGCGTAGATTCCGTCTCAGGTGCAGCCTCCATAATCTGAGCCAACCAGACGGTCGTCCAGCAATTGCAGCACAAACCTAATGAAATGAATGCTGGTTTCTAAGATTATTTTATTTTATGTATTTACGTTTTATTATAGAGTTCCAGCACACGGCCAGCTCTTGAACATCATCCCTCATCGAGCTTCTTCTTTAATGGAATCTCAGAGGAGTGTTTTCTGGTGAACTCCGGTCGACCAGCCTTTTCCTTTTATTGTGGTACCCACCACGAGGTTTGTCGTGTACAGCATGACTTTGTGTTATTGCATTGCATTAAATTATAATGTGCTTCTTACATTTGAATTTCTATCGTGCAGTCTACTGACCGATTCAGGCTCTGCCACCTAGTTACCATAGTTCTCTAGTCAGAGCGCAGTCAAGCTACCACCTTGTTACCACAGTTCTCTAGTCAGAGCGCAGTCAGGCTACCAGACGTTACCACAGTTCTCTAGTCAGAGCGCAGTCAGGCTACCACCTTGTTACCAAAGTTCTCTAGTCAGAGCGTAGTCAAGCTACCAGACGTTATAACGGCCCCAAAGGCAGCTGTTCACGTGAGACTGTGTGGTCAGTGTTCAGCTGCTCTATGAGTTTGTCACCTGCCAAGTTTGCGATCGATGGAGCAGCATCATCTTGTCGTTGCAACAGCAAATTGTGAGATTCGTGGGTGAGAACAAAACTAAGAATTTCCGGACCATTCTCAGGGTGTTGAATGAATGTGCGCCTTGTTATTTCAAGTTTAAAGTTCATTTCCCCCGGAATCTCTCAAACTTGTCACAACACTGCCGAGATCAACGTCACAGCGCCCCAGGTTCTGCTCCTTTTTAGCACTATTTCCTCTCCCAGATTAGAAGTTCGTTGGCTAAAGCAAGCGTAAACATTTATGCCTGACCACGACTCTCATTTCAAAACTATCAAATTAATTACATGTTTTGAAGTACCAGGACAATAACACCTGCGCGTACGCACTCACGCGTTTACTCCATGTTGTTCATTTTCATGTTTCTGATTCCTGCATATCTCCCCTAGAGCGGTTAAGATTCATAAATTTACATTTTATCACGACTTCTAAAATGAGGTATTCATAAGTTATATTTTACTTTCATTTTCTTCTCGGCGATTTGATGAATTCAAACATCGTTATAGTATTCGTTTTACCGCTTTCCGTGTTGAGAACAGGATCATTCCTTCTGGGGATTAAAGCCCCGAGCAATAAGTAGAAGTATTCGTAGAGAGAGGCTATTAATAAAATTCGCTTCATTATATCAACATGAGAGTTGAATTTCACCGCATTTCAAGCGAATGTCATTTCGATACAAATCTGTAATACCTGTTTCTTTTAATGTAGGGAAGTGCATACTATATTTCACCTTAGAAATATTATTAAAAATCCATTAATACAACGAAGGGGTTGTCCTATATTTGAGATATGCAGGGTATGTCATAAATAGGTAAGCAATTTTTTAGGATAGACGTCTCGAAAACTTATCGGGAAAATATTTATGTCCATTGATATTAAAAATACAAATCTAAATCAACATGCTAAATGAGTGAAAATATGATGACCTCAAAAAACATTCGTGAGCTCATTAAAAATGTAACCAAGAAAATGAAAGAGGAATGTCTGAGATGTCTCGATAACAATGACGGGAATAGCTTATATTTAAATAAGAACGAAAAACTTCTCTGGAAATATTCACAGAATATTTTAGTGAATAATCATTTCCGTCACATTAATAAATTATAAACGCATATGAGTGGCGTTTGTTTGTGCAACCATATTGAAAAATACGATGTGAAATGTTGATGGCAAAGTAGAGACTTTATAAAAAGGTCTTTACTTTGAACTCCATGCCGTCTAAACTGACGGACGAGAAAAGAAACGTATGGACAAAGTGATAAAAGATGTTTCATGAAAAGAAAGACTGCATTCAGCTCTCACTAGCTAGGTGTTCTTTAGTAATCTACAGTGTTTTAAGGAAAAATTTAACAGTTTCTTACGGAAGAAGAAAAAGTGTGGCAACTTAAGAAATGAAACCAATTGAAAATAAATTTTACTGTCACTGATGTTTCAACAGTATCAACAAATTTTGCTAGAAAAAAATTAACATCGGTCGTAACCTCGATGGTGCCCTGAAACCTAGAGCAAGGTGATATTTCAGTTTCCATTGGGAGACTCCATGCACAGCAATCCGTTGGGTGCAGATGCGTGGCTCATGAGACGAATATTATGCCTGGTAAAGTTGTAACAATTCTCCGACAACCATTCCTGACTATTCCCGAAGGCTTGGCAGAGAGCTGAATCCTACTGCCAAACACATTGACAGCACTCGTTATCCAGGGCTTAACTAAAGTGCTTTTCAACTCCACGTTGCCATTTGAATTGAGCCTGACACCCTCTTAGGAGAAATACCAAAGCATTATTACGCCTTCGCTAGTGACACTTCCGAAAACCATCTCAGATGGAGGAAATTTGGAGTGCATGACCCGGAATCCATCCTCTGAACTGTAGGCAGGCCAAAGATAGTTTTACTGTATTCAAGGAGCTCTGACAGCATGCATCACTTATAATTTTATGCTAGGCGCGGATCGTCATGATGGAGGTTATTCTCTATGAATTTCGCGTGGCTTCCAGAAGTCCGTTTTCGTTGCCCTCACATACATGAAGGAACGAGGGGCCAGCTTCTAAATGGCACGTTATGTTCAACTCATCTCAAAAATAAGGAACTAAATCATTTTCAAATTTACTCCTAGAACTTGCTCAACTTTTTCAACGCAACCTAAACAGAGTGTTTCAAAAGCTTACATGAATGTTTTTTTCAATTGTTATACATGGTTGTCCTCAATGGAGATATAAGGGTCCAGAGCATACGGCGGTATCGGGGGTTTTGCAGCTTACCGAGCTTGTCATTGCATTGTCTGAGGTCCGGCACACGCATGACGCGAAAGCGGCGCTGCAGGATTGGCCCCCAGCAAAAACTTTATCAATGCCCGAATATAAATCGAGGGGAGTCGGAAATACCTTCCGGCCGTTATTTTGTTCGCAAGCGACCCAACACCGCGAAGCCGGTGCTTGTGCAGTGGGGAGAAAGGTCTTCGACTTTGCTGTAGGATCACCTTTAGTTCGCACGCTACATTTTACACTGTAAAGCTATCGAAAGCAAGATGTATGAAACTAAGCCTGATGACCTGTCGCAGCGTCGAGGGAACAAATGTGGAAGGCCTCCAGCGAGGTGAGCGAAGGAATACTGCAGTACAAGCATGCAGGAGCGGCCAGGTCCAGACGGCGGTGAGCTTTGTTCACACTGCAGGAATTATTCAACTGTGTAGTTTTCAATACATCGACACGTAACAGTAAATGTGGAGAATAAAAATGCTATGACTCCTATTTTGAAGTAAATAATATGAATAAACTCAGTGGTCTGTACAATTCCACGAATTTTCAAATGAACACAAATTATTCCAAATGAGTAGAAATACCCGCAATGCGTGACTGTTAGTTGTTATCGGTCAGATTCTATAAAGAGCTGTGTGCATTTGTGAGTTAATTTATTTATTTATTTGTATATTTCGTGTTTGCACTCGATGAAATAGGCAAAAATTTGTCCCAAATAAACACATCAGGAATTGTCCCATTAAAATTGTTGACAAAGTTTTGTTTAAATCCTTGTTTGTGTTGATTCATGCTTTGCCTGTGGCAGTTACGTCTGAAAGGGAGATTTTTCGCACACTATTTTCTGTAAATTCTATAGATGAAGGCTATAGAAGTGCATTTCTAAAAAATGGAAACACTCATGGAAATAAGACTGCGATTACCCCTGGAACGAATTCAAAGGCAAGGCCAGACTTGAACTCAAAAGCTTGCTGTGGTATTCGGGTTCAAGATGAGCAAAGAAAATGCTCGAAAGCTTTCATTTTTATTGAATTTTTCAGGAACAGTATGTTTTCTTTGGCCTTCTTATTAACTCTTCAGGAGACAGCACTGTTTTCAATGATAAGCTTGGGAGATCTCAAGGCGCTTCTCAGGTCCCAATGTCACAGGCCTTGTTCAGAAGTCGCTGATGCAAATTTGCTTATGAATCTTTATTGACAGTTTTAAATTCATTATTTTATTTCCGAGCTTGCTTATTGGTTCTACTAAATCACGATGATCCATTTTTATAATCAACGTCGGGCAGAAGGTAAACTGTAATTCGATTTAATGGTGGACCAATTGATAATTAGCAAATGTTTTAATGACACTTTTCGGGCGGGCAGTGTGCGCTTGTATTGATAATGTGCAGCCCAAATAAATACGTAGCTCTATTCATGCGCCTGGCCGCTTTCTATAAATTAATCAAAACTAGTCTCCATGCTGTACTAGTAACTGATAGATAGGTAATGCAGGAGGAGATAAAACATCAAGGAGATATGAGATGTGTCGACGTGTAAAAAAACTGCATCATAAATTTGCAGAGAACATGAACAACAACAGCTAAAAATTTCCCTCACGTTAGAGGAGGTTTATTCTCAGCAGCCATGATCAAATTTCGACATCAATTGACTCTAATTGGAGTAGCCCGAAGCTTGTATTCTGATCGCCATTGTGAAAGAGCACTGGATTTAGCCATATTATTTGTTTTCCATTGACTATGTGTGACTAATGAATGGAATGAACAGCCGCGGCTTGCCTAAAAAAACATTCATTTAACGTAGAAAGTTTGTGCTCGAATGATAGGAGTATATAATACAATTTTCGCTGTAAGTCTTGTAGCGACATAAAATTCATATTTTGGTAAGCAGCCCGTTTCCAGTTCACCTCGTTTACTCTCTTTAACACCCAAGTCTTCTCGAAGTACAAATACGAGTCTACCAGTAAAATTACTTATTTAATGCCCAAATTCTTCAACTCCAATCAGCCAAATAATTGTGTATTCTATCGCCCAGGATTGGATACTGGACTTCCTCGTTTCCCCATTTTTCTCTTGATATACATTTTAACTTATTCATGGGCTTATGGCAGCCCTAACTGTCTTCATTTATCCTTTTGCTATAATTATATTTTTCAAGAATCATGTAAGTTTGACCGTTTTAACTTAGAAGACTGCCTTACGGGTTCTGCGAAACAATACTAAAGGACGTCTTATTCAACGACCTGATAATTATATCCTCTTGAGTGAAATCACGAAGCTTGTTGACTGCGTCAATGATTGCCTTATACACGTGAAAAAGTCGTTTGTAACTTTAATATATTCACTCACCAAAATCGTGGGCTCTATTTTACATAAATTCTATTTCACCAATGGGCGTAGGAGTGTGAAGTTACCATTCCCACTCCGAGTACAAGAAAGTACCTACAACACCCTGTGTCAAAACATCACGAACATTTTTGGATTTTAAAATATTTTGGGAAAGTTAATAAATACTGTATTTTACTTTGAACTTGAGAAGCCCAACTCTCCCCACGCACAGGTGACATCCGATGAAAGATTTACAAATTTATTTTCACGATGAGATGTTATTCCTTTTCTTCTTTGGTTGTGCATACCTTTTAAGGCAAACTTAATAGTTTGATGTATCTACATGTATATTCAAAATAATTTAACCAAAGTACTTTGATTGCCATTTGCTTAGGGTAGACTAAGGGGAATTAAAAAAGACAAGATCAAAGGAACGCCTGTGAAAAGTGCCCGGTCCAATCTCCTTTGTGACAACAATGGACCCTGTGCTGCGCTGGGCAGTGCCCGCCACCGGAAGCAGCCACGTGTCATTCGGGAGATCATGCAATGCTCGTTTCACCGATTTTATTTCCTCAGGTTCGTTTTGGCAACAATGCCGAGCCCAAAACCTACCAACTGGAAGTACACCAAGCGGATATTTTAACAAATGTTGCAAATAAATCATGGCTGACTGAAATCGTTATTACGACGTTGCCTTCCGTCGTAGAATCTTCAGTGAATCACAAATGTCGCAGTTGAGTTTATTATATTCGAATAGTAATTATTCAGTTCACAGGTTTACCCAAAATAAAATGGTAGAAAGTTGTTCTGAAGCTCAATGAAGCCGCCTGCGTGCACACTCGTACACTGACACTAACAAGTCCTCGTAAGTAAGCGCATCGAGTTGAGAATCTACCTCAATAACATACGGCCTCACGGAGAGGGTAAAGTAAAGGTTGTTTTTATTTCAATATCTGTCATCACACTCTAGTGATGTGATAGGAAGCCCATAAAAATTCGTCCATAGGCATATGATTAAACACAAGTTCATTACGTAGTCAGTATTAAAATAATTTCCATACTGTAGCATAAACTAATTTCCATAATTTATGCTACATAATTTCCATACCGTAGCATTTTGAATTTATATGTATATACATTGAGCGCATATCTACTCAGACCACAATTTTAAATTATTCATGTCATTCAACTTCTACATTTTTATCTACCGTGCAATATTTCGGTAAGAAATACGAAAAAAAGGAGTGTGAAAGAAGAAAAATAAATCCTCAGGTAGGGCAAGGAAACGGAGAAGTGAATGTTGCTCCAGCCAGCCTAGGACTGATGCAAAAAAGATCTTGGTATCTATGGGCTCTATTAAAAATTCTGCTAGAATAAAAAGTATGGAATAATTCTTATAATAACTGAAGAATTGTATACTTCATTTTACTTTGGGCAAATTATAAACGACTTGATGTTTTGTAACCACGCATTAGCTCTCTTCGCACTTGAATATGAGCTTCGTTCGAGAGCTAGACCATTGCTCCCAAATTAAATGTATTGACTTTTAACCACCTATACAGTTCGTCCTCGCCTAGTCTTCTAAAAGCAATTCATTTGCCAGAAAGAATTCACAGGTATCCTCGCAGATCAATGGAATTTTACAAACTTACCTTCGTTTCCATGAATTGCAAATAGCTGAGCGTGCATATCCTCACTCAGAACATAATCTGATTCATGTGACACCTAATCTGAAAGACCCAGAAAATGTTCCCTGTGTTTTTTCTTCGCTTCACTTCCAAAGAGCAGCAGCGTTTGAAGTGCACGAGAATCGCGAGTCGGTTCTCATTCTTAGAGCCCAATATTTCCATCAGGTCCCTAAACCTTCTCTGGTAAATCCCGCCTAAAGCTAATGCCTTTGACCGATGGCTGAGAGCGCTTTGAAATGAACGCAATTGAGAATTCGAGTAAACCTCTCTTCACCAGACAAGATGCATCTCCATTTATTAAAGTGCTTTGGAATTTATTTTTTGGGTTATTTTTTTCGAAGCCGTTCAATCATCAAGACAAGGTTAATATCATCGTGATTTACGCACACTGAACTTCGAGAACATTACTTGATAAATTTCGGTCACAAGAGGCATGTTTGTCAAGAATATTGCTCTGTGAATTTACTTCTCTTTATCCGTTAACTGGGAATCTTTTCTTACACTGCGCATATCAAAATCTAATTTTTACGGTACCCGACGAGCAACTTTATGTAGAACGTAAAATATTACTTAACGTAGAGCTATAGCTAACTATTCAGTGACTTGAATTATATTACTATCAGATTCAATCACTTAAATGTAACTAAATGGTGAAGAAAAATTCATACACGCTACAGACAAAATTCAAATAAAAACATTGTTTAAAAAATTGAAATATCACGAAGTTGCAAGCATTATGAGATTGCTTCTAAAAGTTTAACAATTGTGAAATGACGGACTGAGTTATCCCGCAATTATTAATTGTGTGTGAATGTCAGTAATGTTGTCGGTGTGAAACTAATCGTTCTGTTAGCCTTTCGCTGAGTAATTTTGTGTGGGACTCGTACTCTACAGCTTGTTGAAATGCATTCAATGTATTCTTCGACGCATTCATCACCGGTTGAGAACATTATCTTGTGATTCAATTTATTAACACTTTTGAATTATTTGATGAGAATTTTCCCATTCCATTATCGTCTTGGTCAAAGCCCCCGTGTCATTTGCAACAGCACCAGTAATTCAATGGAAGGCTGTGAACCTCTGTTCTACACGGGACTCGGTTAGCAGAGACGCCTCAGCGCTCGGAGCTGGTGGAGCACCTGTCATCTGATCTGTTTTATATTTGTTCATGGTCATGGAGCACCTTCACTGACTCCCAGCACAACCGTGTAAGGCCCTTCCCGAGCGGGACTTGTGGGTGCCCCAGTCTGCCGACCCACGCCTGCGCTGAGCGCTCTCCTGGGTGTGCCCCAGCTCCTCTGCGCGGACCCGTGGAGCCTAACGGTGAAGGTGAGTTGCAGTGGCTCGTAGGTGCTTTGCCCGGACGATCCAAATGCCCAATCCTATAGACTTGAGCACTCGGTTCCCCAGTTACAAATCGGTGATCAGGAAGTATTGCTATAGGTACGTGTTAACTTACGTTAATTTGGTACCTGATATTAGCTAAAGTAACGAATGTTACTAAAAGAGAAAGCTGTTAGACACATGCTCTAGGCTATTGCCGTGTAGAAATCTTCAGGAAAACCATTCATGTCTTGTTAGCACACATCTGAAGATAGGTACTCAATTTTCGTAGTATTGGAATTCCAACTCACGCCATTGGCAAAACCTTGAGCGGGCTTCCGTTGGGCGCACCATTAACGACTTTGCGGAATCCTCGTAAATTTGACGTGTTTCATCCCTTTCTGACCACGGGAGGATCAGAAATTTAACCTTGTGCCACGGACATAAGCGGTCATCCTCCGTAGGTCTCTCTCAAATTAGAAGATTCTAGCCTGGTGATGCTTATTCTTTTATCTCCCTCTCGGTGTTCTCAATATCATCCATTCACGTATGCAAGAGGTCCATTTTATTTATCTTTACCGAACAATATATCTCAGCTTGTTCAGCTGATGGGTACAGACCGAAGCAATATAACTGGCCATCTTCGCAACATGACCAGTGCGCAAGTATCGTGCTGCAAAGAAGTATACAGCTTGCTCCTAATTTTCTAGGTTGCACAAGGTAAGATATATTTGAAGAGCCTACTGTATTGTAACAAATAAATGCAAAACAATTCTCTGAGGTTCGGACCGCTCCTGATACTCATTTCCGAGCAGTACATTCTTACTTGCATTTCCAAGACACCATCACCGAAAGGTCATGAGTCTCCATAATTCGATACGTTTGTACTCTAACACAGATTACAAGTGAATGCACATAAAAATAATCGTGAGTTTTCAGCGCCAACTATCATAGTTTATTCTTAAAAAGTTTGTAACGTGTGTCTAATATGTTACATACTGTATGTCTAACGAAACCCTCCTTCGATGATTTTAAAAAATATTGCTTATTTTCTACTCTTGTACTTTTCGAATAACTTTTTCACGTTCTGTTACTTCTATTACTCACATATAATGCAAACGATTACAATAAAACGATGTAGAGAAATTTTACTGGAATGCTTCAAACGGGAAAACTCTGTGTCCGATGTATTTACTCACATCAGGGTACGTTTTTATAATAATGTTGTGGAAATTAGAAACAGTGCAGATAAAATTTTAAAAATTAACCTCGAGAAATTATAGTTATAAAAATAAACATTTCGAGCACTACGATCATTTAATATTTAAACATCTTTATGTAATTTTTTGATCAATGAAAATTTGAGAAATATTTCCAGGAAACATTGAGCCGATCTCAAAACATCTCGCCTGATTGTCTCTTGGAGGAGCTGGGAGCCATCGTAAGCGTACAGCGGCTGGTGAGAGTTGTGGCCTGTTGGCAATATAAGACGAGAAACTGATCCCTTCGAGTTGTGTTTTCTGTTGTTCAACTGGGAAGAGTAACATTGATGTATCATATCCCTACATGTGAGGGTGAATAGTTATTTTGTTCGACAAGAGTAAGTACGTAGGCCAGTAGCGTGAAGCATGACGCAAGTGAATAACAATGATAATTAAAACCTACTTTACTACAAAAAAAAATCACGGTTGCTCGTCAATGGTCTGTTGACAGGTTTGATAACCTTTCATTTCTGCCTCTAGGGAAACGTATGCAATAAATTCATAATTCAAAAAAATTGAGTAAATCCATGAAAAATTATAGAAAGTCATTCAAGATTACTGAAGCGGAGGGACCCGACTATGATACACGGCTGCAAATTATTCTTACACATGTTCAAATGCAGTTGCCGTCTCGGCAAAGTTATGAGTGAAACAATATAGCCTCTCTCCTTCAGCGAGCCAACGAGCTGCCAGCGACGCTGTGCGAGTTATTTCCAATCCGAGACTTTGATGTGAAAGCTTGAGCTCCCAATGCCTGCTTTCTCCCCTGGGGGTTAATTTATTTGTTTTACTAAATGCCAGTGTACTCGGCAAGATGTGCCGCATTAATATTTCACTTGACTCATATGGGTCCACATCCACGAGTCACGTGCGATGTTGTACGTGTATATCTGCCCACCTACGTACAAATTAGCCCTGAGTCCCTCTTGTCCACCAAAAATCAGAATGGGAGCGGCGCCGCCACCGGCTCATCATCGGCACTCCTGCGACCATAAGTTATGTATCTCTCCTTTGATCAAGTTACTAAATCAATTCCTTTTCAGCATCTCAAAGGGTCTAGATTTCCTTCATTAATCCCTCTAATGTGTTCGCTCCGATTATATGATTATTAAACGCATAAGCAAGTAAATTCATTATGCGAGTTTGAATTCATTTGAGTAAATTCATTTCCTAAAATCTGAGATTGACTACTCTGATACAAAAGACCTCTGGAGAGTCGAGGTGAACGTGAAGCAAACTTTTCATCATCGACGAGCAGGAATTACTGATCAGAATAGTGCAATCAGGGTTCAGAAAATAATTTATCACATTTTACTTAATTTTATGCAAGTAAGAAAACATCCCAAACTACTAGAAAATTGAACTTGTGGAATTACTTTTTTTGATAAAACTTGGAATTGTATTGATCAAAATAGCTTGTAATTCTTCCCAGCCGGTATCAGTTGAGTGCTCCATACTTTTGCACTCAGGTTACGAATGCATACGAATAATTGCAAGTGACATGATCACTGCAGAGCGAGCTACGAATCTTCTGTAATGTGCGGAGATTATTTTGATCTCTTTCACTTTTATCAGATAGATTTCAGACTTAGTATTGATAATCAAAACGAATTTCATTGGAATCATAGTAGCCTATGAAATTAGGCCCATGGTGTCAATTGATGTAATTTGTCTCCCACACCAAATTAATTCAGAGTCGTTGCCGGCAAACCAGTGAGCGAGCTGCTCGTCAAAAAAAACTGAATTTCCCTGTTCTTCCAGAAGAAAAATATTATTATTTATCAGTGTTCTTATCTGCGTCAGAAGGCAGACACATTTTGAACATTTTTCGTTGCTCAGGTATTATCAACAGCGGTCATTTTCTATAGCCCAAATTCCTCTCACCTACGTGACTAGGAGCAAAAAGAAAGTAATTGCGTGCCTTTCAGGGGCATCTGATGGGCGCGTAATTATTACCGCGTCAATTATTACCGCTCAGACTGTAGCTGCTCAGAATATTGCGGCTGGGCGTCAATTAAGACAAGTTATTACCGCTAAGACTGTAGCTGCTCAGAATAATGTGCGTCAATTAAGACAAGTTATTACCGCTCAGACTGTAGCTGCTCAGAATAATGCGGCTGGGCGTTAATTAAGACAAGTTATTACCGCTCAGACTGTAGCTACTCAGAATAATGCGGCTGGGCGCCAATTAAGGTCGTTAAAATTAGTGATGCTCGGTTACAAGAATGCCTCACGAGTCTCTCTCACAGTTACAACATTTCAAAAAAGTAAAGCAAGCTCAGGGGAACGACCGGTTGAAATATGATGAGCGGGCATTAATTTGGTTTAAAAATGCAAGAGCTAGAAAAATTAAGTTGTGGTTAAAAAACAATATTGTGAAAAATTATCAGACAGCCGTGAAAAAAAGCTACACGTGTAGCTCATCCAGTTCTTAGAAAAAATTACTTCATGAGCAAATTCAGTTCTGTGTTCCCTGGATGTCATAAATGTTGTACGCACCGCTAGGTTATGTAGCAGCACATCCTGCAGTTTTCCTCATCCGAGCAGTTTTCTCAAAATACATCAAAAATACATTGTCATCAAGTTACCCGTAAAAGTTTTTGACACATATGGAAAAATGCATTTTTAGATATCTTTCAGGAGAATTAGGATAATGAAAATTTTATCATTGAAAAAATTCAATGAGACACTCGCAATGAGCGAAAATCGTGAAATTAACAAATAAAGCAACTAAATTGCTGCCCATTTTATTCATATTATTTTTAAAAACAGTTTAAAATTTTCATCTTTAGATTCAATGAACAATATTCTAAATTAAGTTGTGGAAAAAACTGAAGCTACGTGATTGAACGGGAAATTGTGAAAGCATATTATAAACAATCGTAATCATGAAAGCCTGCATTTATATCAAAATCATGAACTGCGAGTACGATGGAGCATAAGTATGTAGTATTGGGAAAAGACTAATTTTCCCCATGTCCCCAACCTTTAGTATAATCTGTGATAAATATCGGAAGCAAATCTTTCTTAGAACAAAAGTTTCCTTGCCTCGCCACAAGCGACTTGCCTCGCTCGACTTAATGTGTTGTCTTGTACTTTGTTTCACCCTCTGAGGGCCTCACTAGGACATCCAGACGCCTGTTGTGGCCAGATCTAAACGATTATGTTCGTCGTTGGCAGCCCAACCAAAATCTGAGAAGATTTTGAGTAAACCTAATTCGGGAAATTCCTATGACCGGAACACTGAACCCTCACTGATTTGAAAAGGAAATTTCCAACTCAAGTCGTGAGAGCTTCTAGAAAATTGGGTTCTTTCGCTGTGCCACTGCAATACATTGGGCAGATAGTAGGTTCTCAACGCTCAATCTCTAATTCTTGTTGCTTTTTACATGAGGAGTAGACGCAAGCACCCGTACGAGCAGGTAACTTTATTTTACACAATATATGAACGCAGACGCTCCTCTCATAACGCAGAGGTGCTGCGCAATGGAAGCCTTTGGGAGGAAAACGGAAATTATTCCACAAGAGAAACCTCTTTTATTTGAAATGAAATAAGCTGAACCAGTAAAGCCGAATTCTGTCATCAAAATTTCAATATTCACATGTTATTAATCAATTAAAAGAAGTTTTATGAACTGTATTGTGTTCTTTCACTCACTTTGTGCTGTGCGATCTTTGAAGAGAATTTTATCTTGAAAATTTTCGATGCTCTTGATCGATAAATTTCTCTGTCTCTCATATTCATTTATCTTTTGAAATTCTATGAATCTAATGTTTCCAAACCTTTTGCGTTTTACTGAGTTTCGTGTGTGAATGAGATAACAGCACACAGCCATGGGAACTTTCATCGCAAGTTTTACGGCTCACGGTGATTGCAGGTGGCCATGGTGGTTCCAAATACGAGCTGTTATTGACATACTGTACCCAAGCTCTGTTACAAGTAGATTTAACAGCAGGCTAACGTAAAGTTAAGGGTTATAACGAAGGACCTAGGTGAGCTTCTCCCTGGTGTCATCGGACACTAACTGTGTGGTAATAAAGTAATGAAAGATTTTAAATATTTTCCAGAATTTATTTCTATTAAGGACACACAATTATGATTTTAAAATTCATTTTCGGAAAACTGACGTCGAGAATTTTTTAAGTATTTACTAATAATTAGAGCTGTGAAAATGAAGATTAAATGTTTTTCCGTTGTTCACCTGAAAATTATCACAGAATAAGAAATTCTTACTCTACCGTCATCACGGAGCGGAAAAACTGAAATTGCATGTTTTTTTTATTGTACTCGAATTCTTGAAGAAAACAAGGCAGAGAAAAAATGACAAGGCAGCGATCTCTGTGCGGCCTCACGTAGCCGCGCGGTCCAGTGCGGGTCCTGAGACCTGGAAAATTTCCGGCGAGGACTCCAGTGAACGGAGCCGTAATTGGCGTACCATCGGAAGACTGGCCCTGAAAGTTAACCCTTTGGAGCTGAGCGTGTTGCTATCGTAAACTGTAATGACTGCAGAAAGAGCTCGCATGAAAGCTAAAAACGCGTTTTCTGAATGGTTCTATCCAGTTGTTTTTTTATTGGTTTGTCACGCAGTTCGTGCAAATAACAACAAAACTTTTAAGCCACTCTCCTCTCGTAAAATTTTCCAATTTTTTGTAGATTCCTGGGCTTCCGGCATTCACTTTTGCTTAAAAAGTCTTTACAAATTATCTATTGGATTCAAATCGGGCTCGGGAGTGACCTTCGTAAAACGCTGTCATGATCATCTTTCAAACATTTCTTATCCCATTTGGACGTATGCTTTGGATCATTATCGAGATGAAGGACCCAATCAGGTCCAACATTAAATTTTTCAGCTGTTGCATCATAAACTCATTTATAAATTTGATCAGCTGATTTTGTTTCATGATCCCATTCACCTTCACCAGTTTCCAAGTGTCGCTGGCTGAGAGGGAATCCCAAAATATTCACCTTCCACAGCCGTGTTTTACAGTTGAAATCGGGGGTTTTATTTCGAAAGCCTCAATTATTTTCGCCACACAAAAGTAGCATCGCAGAAACCGAAACCCTCAATTTTTGTCTAGTCTAGCTATAGTACAGATGACACTTGATTTGGATATCTATCCAAGTGAACTTAGGAAAATGGCGAATTAGCTTTAACGTGTTTAGTTTGTAGGAGTGATGTGTTTCTCGGCGTGAAACCTCAGAGTCCCTTTTTCTTCATTGTTTTCTGAAGTGGAGTTTGATTCTGAAATTTCTATCCCAGATTTGCTTAGCTTATTGAAGATTGACTTAGTAGCAGATATTGTGAACTTTCCGTGTTTTCTTTTTCTGCTCAGTCTAAGTGAAACCTTTTGTTTTCTTCCCAGCCCTCTGGGGATTTTAATAGCATGAAGCTCTTTGCATTTTTTACGATGAGTTGAAGCGTAGATGCGAGTATAGTAAATTGATCCGTTATCGCTTGTAGCCGCAGTCATTCTTGTAGGCCTCAATAATTCGTGATCTGAAATGCAGGCTAAGTTCTTTCGTCTTCACCACATTGGCTTGTGGACATTAAATGTTTAATGATGAAGTCTTTTGTAGAAAGATAAAAGCTTCTAGAAAATATGCATTATTCCCAAACAGTATTAATAAATAAACACGGTATAGAAGTTACTTTCTTTTGCAAAAAATGTTTAAAATCGGTTCCTGAAAGAAGTATGAACAACTTTACACATGTCATTCTGCATACTTGTGTTAAAAGCTCCATAAATTATTTTATTGATCTGCCAGTCGAGCTAAGTTTAGAAATACCCTTACGACAAAAACGATTGATTTACATGAAATAGTCAAGTAATGAATGACATTCTTTCATTTTGTTTAAATATACTGGGCTCTGAATAATTTTGGGATCAAGTGTTTGTACAACATAATAGAACTGAAGGAAAGAAAACCACAGTCCCATGATTTATTTTGAAATGAAGCAGGTACATGAACAAAAAGAAACAGCGGTAACATAATTTCTTAAAATTGAATTTCTAGATCGTACTTGTACTCTTCATCTTCAACAACTGTAGTGAATGACAAGGAGCGCAAGAATATAAGGCTGGAAAATAGCTTTTAGCAAGCAAAATTCTTCAGTTTTACTAGTGAGATCCCTGGCAACTGTCAGTGCAGTGCCTATAATTTCAAACAGGTTCATATTTGAAAACAAATAAGATCCTTTGGCAAATAAATGGCAGACCCTAATTCAGATATCAATAGTATCTCAAGAGATGAGCGATCGCGTCTCATTTTTCGGCATGTGAGTAGACAGTTAAAAGAAGTAGAATTTAAACAGGCCTATTTGCTTAGAACCATGTAGCTGATGTAAGCGCAGCGAAACTGGTAGCACAATTGGACGCTTAGAGATCGTCACATATTATTCGAAATGGTCTCATAAATTTCCTGTATACGCTACACTTCAATGATTAGAATTTTGTTTAGGAGTTGAGAACCCTGTTATCTGCTAGCCGTGTGCATTGTTACGCTTTGATTCAAGGAGTGCGAGTATGGAGCTTTTGATGAGCCCGCATTAATATTGGTCGCCTTATTCTCTATGCATTTCTACTGCAGTGCCTGCTGAAAGTATTCGTAGGGCGAGGTTAGCGCTGCAATTTTTGCCATACATCAAAACTACTCATACCTGAGTAATGGAATTAACACATGCTCCTATAAAAAGCATTAAATCTTTTATTTATATCAGAGCTTTCTCATTTGAAATGCATTCGTGGACAGTCACTATATGGACAATTTTAATTCATATTTATACTATACAATTTACTTCTAAGCTGTTTTTACAATGTTCTTCAATGCTTTTGGGGTTCTAACATATTCTCGAATATCTTTTGAAATCAACTTCCGGAAAGCACCGCAATAGTTTACCATTACGTAATCTGACAGCCTGCCGTAAGGTGAAGCAACATCTTCAACATGAAAAATCGTATTATTAGGATCCTTGACGCTGAAATAGACTTCCGAAAAAAGACCCTAGCCACTTAATGCACTATATCAACGAATTCATCCATAGTAGGGAAATGCAAAAATTTGGTTCTATTGCATATCTCCTGAGACAAAGTCGTCCAGGAAAAATTCCTTTTAGATTGGCTTAAAAAATAGTCAGAACGGTGCAAGTAAGCCCTCGGGTTACGAGGAAAAGTCGCCAAAACATTAAGCGGAGACAAGCCTTGACTTCAGTTAGAGTGCAGTGTACGATATTCTGCACCAAGCTCAGCTATGTCGGCGACTCCGAATGAAGACCCTGCAGGTGAAATATGTCTATTTAAAAGCTTGACTGAAGTTCGCCTGGGAACGTTTGAAATAAGAAGAATTTGAGAGCCATAGTTTGCAGTCGGACGAAATAGAGATGGAGTTGATGAGAAGTACGTTTAGGAGAAAGCTGGAGGAGTTATCTTCCCGAGAACATGTGGGGCAAAGCGGGCCTCTCGAAAGAGAACCTACCTTGCTTGTAAAGTTAGCTTGTTATCTGATGTTGGGTGCTCTACTTTGCGGGTTCTTCAGTGGGGTTTTATTAAATTTTATTTCTTTGTTAGATTAATTTGTTCTATATTCCGATGTGCAGACCACTTTCATACGTGTGCTTATTTTCTCTGCTACTATCTGAAAACGAATACTCTTTTTAGTATTGCGCAACAGAAAATTTGATACACTTCAATTTGTAAGTAACTTGAGGCTTTTAGTTTCAATGGGTAGAAAATGAAACTTGGTTGAGGTGGAGTGATTCGTTAAATTTCTGCTTCAAATTGGCTCTGAAACATAATTGAGGATCCGTTTCCTTCCTCGTTTTCGGTTTAAAATAAAAAATTCACAGTGTTCATGCAAAATTTAATGACTTAATGATAATGATTAATTTGCGCTCTCCAGGGGGAATAAATTTGAAATGAGAGCCCTATTAAATTTCTTCTTTGATTTAGGTTTTATCTGGCATTTAATTCCCGAGTCAAAAAAGGTGTCAAAAATGATGTCGAGATTAATTCGGCATTACGATGTCACGTTTTCACATTATGATTTATTTTCTGTTAACATATTTGGATTAGAAATTTTGTAGATATACCGTAATGCTCTGCACTAAGCTTAATTATCTCCATTTCCACGATTAGGATCTTTTGAGTTTGAATATTGTAACGATTTACGGTACTGACGATTTTGTATCACATTTCATTCTGAATAAAGATATGGCAACGAAATTTAATATTCAAACTCTTATGATCCGAGTCATATCACCTTAGAGTGCTCGTAAAACATGCTGATTAGGGTGTTCTTCATCACCCATTGCGTATAGTGTACACGTTTTTCCTAATTACTTTTATAGTGCACAGTTTGGAACGATGATTCCACATGATCAGTGGATAAGCGAACATCCTGTAGTTAATCGTTAAGAAAACGACTGCTAACGATGTTGAATGAATATCAAAGCTTTACGTACGCACAGAATAAGGATAAATATAGAGTGATCGGAATGCTGCGTGGGAAAGAGGTTTCTTTAGAGAATAAACATATTATTTCCTGACGCTTTGATTATTTCGTCAGCGCGTCCGTGGCTGTTTGACGCAATCCGGACCTGGTTTTTGTTATCTGGCATTGGCTTCGGGGAAATGTGTTTTAATGACGATGTATGCAAAATAAATCAAGAAGACACTTATTAGTTACGTATGTAGAGAAATCTAAATCATCATGATACGATAGTAAAGCTTGAACTCGTTCCTGGCCTAACGAGGCGTTCATATGGTGATGCTTTAATTTAGGTAATCAGCCTCGATTATGAATCATGCTGCTGTCAAAATACGAGTACATAGGATCAGATGTGAAAAAATCGTTTGACTGTTGAGCGCACCACAACAGAAATTGTCAGAAAGCTTTGAGAAAATGGCCGAAGCTTCAATTCTCAATGTTTAATAACTTGGTTTAGTTATTCATTAAGTTTATTTTCATAGATGAGGCTAGTTCAGTTTTCACTACGGAGCCCACAATTAGCTTAGTGAATTAAAAAATATTGACCTCAATGATAGCCATGCCACAACTGAATGCCTTGATCATAACTCCGAGTTTGTACTCACACCTATCTAACTTAACCTAACCTAATCACTCTACAGCACTGCTCTGCGAAATCCTGTTCTCTATTGAATATATTCGAAGAGCCATCATGGATGGCATGTCGGGTTAACTTTACAACGCCCCGCTGCGGAGCATGGAATGTCCGATATTAGGAGCAGAACTCAGTTCCAGCGAGGAGCATGAAATGTCCGATACTAGGAGCAGAACTCAGTTCCAGCGCGGAGCATGGAATGTCCGATATTAGGAGCAAAACTCAGTTCCAGTGCGGAACGCAGAACCTGAAATTAGAGGGCTGGGCGCCCAGCTCCTTCAATATCCTAAAAATCATAGCTAACCATTTCTTGAAAATGATTGGTTTAATAATGACTGTCACAAATTTTTCGATAATGTAGTTCCTTGACGGTCCCGTAAAGTAATAAAGGCATGCTAAAAATTTATAGTGAATGTTGGCTCCTCTAATGCTATGAATCAGGTTAATACGGGACGCTCTGGTCGATGCACGGTAATTTCTTACGACAAGGCCTGGGTTTCATGATGCTGTTATGAGGCTGGAAAGTAGGGTAACATACGAGTATTGCGATGAAACGAATGTTAAGTTGAATGAAAACGCTTCCCGTGCAGTTCATTTAATTCTTGAAAAGTGTATCTAAATAACATGTATAAATAATTGTTCAGTTTTTATCATGTTGAATGTATTAAAATTCCCGTAAGAACATGCTAAGTAAAAGTGATTCACTAAATTATATGAGCTGAGTGACTGAAGTAACTCAGCGGCTCGTCCAGCGAGTTCAGAGCTGTTAGCAGCTAATGAGAAAATATCATCGATGCAGTTTACCGACGGCCCTAAAGCTGATACTTCATAAATTTATTAGCCATAATGTCTAAAATTTCTGCTTTATATTTCAGAGGCGAACGCGCAGTAAAAAAAAGGTAGTGATTTATGCACTATAACTCGCGTTAATATGGTAATATTCATTCGCATATAATAATATCTCCGGGCCGTTGACAGCTTAAAAAGTTACTGTGGAACACTTATTTCCTGGTTCGTTTGATCGTCATCTTATGCCTGGGATCTTGGTCGGCTTAAGTAGCTTACAGGTAAACAGAGCCTGTGATAAATTGTGTTTTGCGCAAGACGTGCCCGTTAACCTAACCCCAGAGAGGCGAGTGATGTTTTCTGCGGAAGTTGCGAGCTTCGGGAAGTCGATAGCGACTCCTGCAGCCCCTCAAGAATATAAAATAGATGAGTCGCTTCCTGCTAAATTTCGAGAAGTAGAAGGCGTAAATAACACTCGCTTCTCGGTTCTGATTAAAAGAAGTTTGATATTCTTTTTTCACTGTATCGATGGTAATTCTTCTGCCACAACAGATTGATTTCAAGATGATGATTTAAATTTCGAAAATACCTTCGATGTAACTGGTTCTATAACTTGAATAACTCTGGGCTTCGTTTAAGTTCGGTGATCTGCCATCTGCTCTCTTTATTTTCTACACGCGGCCTCAGTAGCTCCGTTTATCAATAGAACAGTTGTGCTGCATATTTGTTCGCGAATTGAGTCGACTTCACATTGTTATTTAATATTTTGAACAATTTTTTCTGTAATGGGATGTTTATTTTTAGTGAGTACAAAATGAAAACGTTAATGAGGATATATTTTAAAGAAATACGTTGAAAGTTTTCTTAAAAGTCGTGACAGAAGAACATCCAGCCATCCCTACATGGCTTCGAAGTCGTTCAGAAATTCATCTTTGATATTGTTTTTTTCTTACGAATAAAAAATTCCAACAAATTTTGCATTGAATTTCCAACATAGGGGTGAGATTTGCTCCTGTATTTAATTTAAAATTCCATTCATTGCAGTTTTTTACGAAGCATTTCTACATAAGAAATAGTGGAAATGCTTCGTGAAAAACTGCAATGAATGGAATTTTAAATTAAATACAGGAGCAAATCTCACCCCTCCACTGAAAGAATATACGGCAAATTAGGAAGCAGAGGTTGTTGGAAGAGAGCTTTAGTCTGGTTATGATTATCAGTGAAGTAATTCGCAAAATTATAGAAAGTAAAAAGTTGAAAACGAATGAAATTCTCAAACGAAAACAAAAGCGTGGGGTAAAGATTCTCATGAATAAAATTTTCATTTTTCCGGTCTTATAAAAGATTGGTACCAGCCTGAGAGAATACGATCTTGCATGGCTCAGTATCCTCCTGTATCGGGCTGAATGGAAAGTCAAATGCTCATTTAGGGCACCCAATACTTTTCTATTCCAAACGAACTCCACAGTTTTAACTTCCACAAAGTATTCTTATCTGTAGTGAATATGAGGTCAATGACTGTTGAAACAATTGTTCATGAATTATCTGCATACATTAAAATTGCAAATTATTACCCTGTTAATAAAGACCAAAAAGTAAGATCATCAACAGTTAAATGACGAATTAGAGCTCCTAGAATCACAACCCACGTTTTCCATTAAGGCAACGGCAGTCTTGCCGAATATGACAGTGAAAAGATTTCTTTCACTCTGGGTCAGCCTATCAATAACTAACATTTCAAAGATAGACTTTGATTCGGTGCTCGAACAATTGATTATAAAAACGGTTGATGATATACACCGGTAGTCGTATTTTATGAAGAAGACTACATAAATTTAGTACCGAAGCTTTGCTTCGCTGAGCAAAACGGCGATGAGTGAGAGGTCGTCAGACTCAAGGGCCTTCCCAAAATGGTGGCGTTGAAATAACTTTTTAATGAAATGAGGAAGGCATTTGGAAAGCGTTTGAGCTAGAGGAATTGGGATTGCTTGGGAAATAAAAACAAAGAAACAAAAGTGAAACGGAGGAACACCATACCCATGCATACATTTGAGTAAAATGTAACATACCACCCAAAATCAACTTGATGAATTCACAGTAGGGTTTTCATCAGCAATCTGTGAAGCAGATGGAGTCCAACCAACAGAGCGAAACAGCAAACAGAGCCAAAAAGAGCAAACAGAATACATCGTTACTAAAGAGAAATAGTTCTTCAGGGCCCTGAACATCAAGTAATAATAATGCAATGAGTGCAGGGGGATTAGAGCTATCAATGATTACATTTAACGTCTGCTCTGAGGGCGTGCAAATAAGCACGAATTGATTACAATCTTCTGAGAAAATGAAGTGTTAAAAAAACACTAGTGAATTACCACAAGCCAATCAGTCAGAGGGAGGTCAAAGATGAATACATCAAAAGTGTATGATAAATAATAGTATAATATCAAGAAACATGATTTTGTGATGCTCGTCACTAGTCCAGGTGCTCTCTCAGGCTTCCCTGACCTAACCAATCGAGCGGAAAATGTTCGACGTTCTCACGAGCTTTGCAGGCATGGACACCACCACGCAACGTTGGATCAAACTGGAGCGTGAAAAGTAAAAGTATTGTCATCTGTAAATTCAGGATATGGATATTCGTATCATTCCGATCATCACGGTATAAAAATCGAGGATTGATGGTTAACAATTTATAAGGGCTAGAGTGTGAAATAATTTGAATCGTTTTCAGCTATACCAACTTGAAAAATACCACCATTTTTTTGCAGTTTCTCTACATACATTCTTCGCAGAGTTTTCTGGCACAGTGGCGCGGTCCCTGGAACCGCCTTAAGAATTGCATCTCTCTCCCAAGGCCGCTGGCACAGCTCGAGAGAACCCATCCAACTTCCTGTACTCTCCAGTGGCCCTCTCCTGTACTCTCCAGGGGCCCTCTCCAGTACTCTCCAGTGGCCCTCTCCAGTACTCTCCAGTGGCCCTCNTACTCTCCAGTGGCCCTCTCCAGTACTCTCCAGTGGCCCTCTCCAGTGGCCCTCTCCAGTACTTTCCATACGCCCTCTCCAGTACTCTCCATACGCCCTCTCCAGTACACTCCAGTGACCCCGTACAAATACTCGTAGTGCAGTAAAAAATACTCGCCCACTTTCCCATTCATCTGCCAATAACTGCAGTCCAGTCAATCCTCGAGTTATGACATACTAGTGTGTGCGATTTGAATTGTGTTCAAAATGTGTTATCCCACGTATTCAAAGGACCCAGAACGAAAAATTTTAGACAAAATTCCAACCAAAAATTCAACAAGTACGTCACAACTCGAGGACTGCCTGCACCGTCTCTTGCTATTCCTACCAGATAAAGAAGACCGTGTGGAGCAGTCATTCAGTCGTGACCTACTCCTTTAATGGAAGGTTTGAATTGTGTTTAAAAGTTTTCATATAACTTACTGTTATGTATTGAATTACTGAAAGTTAAAAGAGGCACAACAAAAAAATCACTAAACTTACAAGTTAAAAATTGATTGCAAGTTAAAAATCTTGTGCTTCCGATTTTCTTCTCATTAAGCAAAACTTTTATAAGTAGGTGGTGAAAATTTTGTTTCTCTTTCTAATATTTTTTCATACTATTTTAGGTCACATCGTGCACAGCAACATATTGTATCCAGTTATTTTTAGAAATTTAGTTTAAAGCGAACATAGTTTCATTTCCGGATGCCGAAATGAGTTATCGGCTATAATAACCTGAAAACCAACACAACTTTAAAAATTCTGAGTAGCACCCTTCGATTTTACACTCTCGAGGCAAGAAATATAACAATTTGCCTCAGCAAAACTGCAAGTGGCCACCAACCCGCCAGCGACCGTGAAATTTACTGCGCTGATCGACCGTGTGCGCTGAAGAGTTTTCAGCCTTGAGTCCTTTGTAAAAAATCGCTGCTAACATCTCCAAGTGGCCACTGACCAAATTGAGTCCCATAGAGATAATCTGCAGAAAACATCCAGAATATGTCAGAAAACTATTCCATCGCTGTGTTTTTAGTCTTCCTAAATACTGCGCTTATTTTCAATAAGGTAACCATCTAGCATTTCTTCTCTCTTATAAGGCCGAAACTGCGCGCTTTGACCCCAGCGAAGTGATTCTTCAAGCAGCCCAGGATTCCCCTCGCGGCTCTTTTCCTTATTCGGCGTCTGACCCTTTCGTAGAAATGGATCAGAATTTTCAATCTCATTCCAGGGGCATTCTTTGGAGGTTATTCATGTTGTGCATCCCCACGAGCGTTTTCTAAATATTTTTAGCACATTAATCATTTGAGCTCATGATTAAACATAGACGTCTACGGGTACAGAGGTACAAAAATTTTGAGTACTTATATAGATCATAAATATAAAGCTAATTTTAAAAATTGCGAGTAGAAGACATTCTTTTTTTACGATTCAATTTTTGGCGTGCTATCACTGCCTCAATACGTTGGGCATCGTCTTAGGAATATTTATAAGAAAAAACACGGGACTCGCAAGAACCGACACAATTCGCTTTAGATATATGCTGCAAGGGATAAAAAAGGCGCAAATCAGTATACACAAATCATTTCCGTCCGTCATTCATCAAGTCAAGCAGGCTGGCGACTCTACATGTTAGGGTAATTCATATTCACCCTTTCGAGGTATGTTGTAAACATTGACCTATGTATGTGTGTACTTAATACTTAGCACTAAATGCCCAAATAACTAACTTTATGTCAGTGTTCAATAATGATATTTTTTTCAAAATATATAAAATGAATATCAAATACCCAAATGGTAACCTGATATTTTGAGACATGATACAAATTACTCATAAAATAGTACCTCAACATAAAATTTACATGAGACACGGCCCATTCCATCACAAAAACGAGTTAACTCGTCACCCATTTGGATCATTTCACTCGTCATTGGACGAGTAAACTCGTCCAATGTTCGATTCAGATAAAAAACTTGATTGACCCGAGTTTATGCCCTTCCTTGACCTCTCTCCAAAGAAACCGACCATTCTCGAGTATGCCCTCGCCCCAGGAGGACACAAGCCGTTTCAGTATGGACTCATGAGCCCATACTTCGCATTCCTCACAGTAAAACTTTCGAACACAAGCCACACGGTGCTTAATAGAAGTGTGTTGATGTCCAGGATAGCATTTAGATTTAAAACTCCCAATTATTTTAGAATATTCTGGAATACTGCTGAGAAGTTATTTTTGGGAGAGCACTGAAATTATGTGAAAAGAAATAAATTATTCTCAATATCACATGATGGTGATTAGTAAAGAAATGTTTTCTAAAATTAAAAATTGAATCATTTGCATAAATGAAGCATGGATAAGCTCCTGAACATTTGTTTTATTTAATACACCAAAATCAACGATCCAGTCGATGATACGGAAACAAGAAGAATTTGGCTACCCTGATAAAGTCCCTAGAAAAAGTTGCTCGGGAAAAATCTCCCCTCGAATCTCTAAAAGATTTGCAGTGGCTAAAGTCAATATTCGCGTTACAAAAAAGACTGGAAAAAGCATTTGGCAGGAAAAGGAGTCCGATCGGTCGACTCATCAGACGCGTCGACATGAGAGGGCTGTGTCCGATATCCTGCAAATAACAGAATTGCATTGACGGCCAAAGGAAGACACCACTGCTGAAAAATGTCTATTTCCAAAGCTTAACTAAAGATTGGTAGGAAACAAATGCATAAAATTACAAATTTTGGAGCCGTGCACTGTGGTCAGATGAAACAAAGATGGAGTTGTTTGGCCTGAGAGGGATAAAGTAAAGTGGTGGAAGTAGTGATAGAACACTGTTATTATCACATTTATTTACTAATGATGGTTGAAAGTCGCTGAGATTTTGACGAAAAGAAGCTAATTAAAATAGAAGTATATAAACAGAATTATATGTAGATATACTTTTCAGGAAGTAATTAAAAAAAGATTTTGGAGCAAATTTTGACGGAGAAGAAAATAGCACACCCAACACAAATTGCAATTTTGACGGAGATGAATATGGTACACCCGATACTAATTGCAATTTGCAAAATTACCTAATATTTTCATAGTTTACTTTTAAATTTTGGTTTTTATACACATCGGTTATTCATTAACTCAATAAGATTTGTAAGAATTGCTTTTGGCATCATTTGCTAGCATTCCCTAACGGCACACCACGCCACAATGTGTTTAATTTTGGGATCGTCTCTGATTGACGCAAACCTGATCCGCTGGGGCACTTTAGAGATTCTCGATGGGACTCAATTCAGGGCACTTCGGGGCCAACTTACAGTAGCAATATTGCAGCCTTCCAGTCAATCGGTTGCCAGTTTGCAGTATGAATCGCAGCGTTATCGCGTTGGAACGCCGCGCTATTCGGGTGATGATTAGTCAAGAATGGAAAAAGACTCGTTTCTCAGGCCCGAGTGCACTTCATGCTTTCTGCCTTCGTTCCATTTCTACTGAACTCACCCCCCTTCGATGGATAATGCTTCCCACATCAGAGATTCTCCTCCAAAACACTTTTTGCTGGAAACTTGTTCCGCATTTCCTAAATCACGCCAACAGAACTGAAAACAATCAACTCTGTCTAAATTCAACATTTTCAAGCAGAAAACATTACTTTCGAACAATCTTTGATAATCCACATCAATTTATTGCTGCCGTTTTCCTCCAATATACAAAGTTTTCTGATGAGTTACAATTTCATCGCACTCTCCTGGGCGTTATGTCAAAATCTAAAGCTTTTTGGGCTTTCCCCCGCAGATGTCGCTTAATGCAGCAGCCTTCGACGGCAGGTCAGGGCTAGTTTTGGTGGAAGTCCGTTTGATATTTAGACCAATATGATTCAGGATTTTACAAAAAAAAAACGTAAGATTTTTCTGAACCTATTCCTGAAAATTGTCACATGAGAATTTTTAGCCACTGAGCTAGTTATTTGACCTCTTTTCCATCTCTGCCAGTGCACTCTAAGTTTTAATAAATTTTAGACGTCTTTAGAGTGCAGTAAAACTCCGCACAACACTGGTTCTGTTATGTGTTGTGTCACGAGTGTAAAAATACGGAAATATGAAATATTTTCTATGGTGCTCTATATTTTTGATATCAAAATTCACCCCCAAAATCCTATGTTCTAGTAATTACTTCTTTAAAAGTTAACCTAAATAAAAATTGGTTTACTCACTGACTTATAGTTTAATCAGCATCCTTTAGTCAAATATCATTACTTTTTAGTCAGTATCAGTAAAGTAATGCGCTAATTCGTAGGGTGTTCTATCATTATTTCTATCCCCTTAGAAAATAAAGTTCAAATACAGTGTTGTGCACTAGAATCTAAGACGTCACCGATTGACTCCAAGTGGTGATAGAAGCAAAAGGCACAATAAAGAATTTGTGTAAGTTTAACTCTACAATCACATCGTTCTCTTTCAAAGCGGGAGCTCGAATCAGTAACGATGCTTTAGGTAACACGAGTTTATTTGAATAATTTTTCCCTTCAGGGGGCGTAGGATAGACAATGGGGCTAGGTTAGTCAGGTTTGCCAATCGTGTGCTAAGGGGACTGGCGTTCCCGTAGGGTTTTAGCTTTCGATAAGTTTACATGAATTCTATCTTCCATTCTTTCTTAGCTTCTTTAAACTTTCGCAACTTCTCTTTCTCTTCTTTGTCCTTTCATCTTTTTCATTCTTAACTTGCTGTTTCTATTCGCAGGGGATCCTGGGTGGGAACACACCTTGTACATAAGTTCACTTCCGTTCCTTATAGTCCGTACAAAATGGTCCCTTCTCTGCGCTCTCTTCAGGTCACATTTCATATAGATAGGGAGCCTTAAAAAATACTATTCGAATCAGACATTTTAAAACATTTTTTGATTTATATTCAAAGCTAAACTACCTGAAACTAAAAATTGGGAACATAAATGAAATAACTCTTAAAATAAGCCTATTATATCTTTCGGATCACCCGTACTTCGTTTTAAAACACTCAATATCCCACCCTGAACAACATCTCTTACTCCTTTTTTCGGGAAGTCCTGGAGTGCTTCAGATGTATTTGTATGCGTGCAAGGCAACGAGGATACTAAAGCAATATATCGAGTAAAGTATACAACCATATTATGGAAAATTAAAAACAAATCAAGGATCAGTTTCACAGCTTAAATGTATGAATAAAATAAGATTTAGAGTAAATTGCATCACAACGTTGAAATTGTGGCATTCTGTTCATTTGTTGGTATTGGAGACGAAGTTAAAATATTATTAAAAAACCATGTGAATTTGTACAATATTCGTGTACAATTGCATAAATTAGAGATGTTTGAGTTCATTGGGATAAGTCAAAGTTGTGGCTATTCTTGAAGATTGATACCACCCATTGATCAAGTCGGGACTAGACGTAGACGGATGTACTCATCACGAGCAATGACAACGGCCAGAATGTGAAATGAAAGTCCAGTTAGCTGGTAACGCCTTCTTCAGCCGAGGAAAGGGTTTTTTCCAATAAGAATACAAGGGACGGAAAAATTGACCGTTTAATTGTCAAAAAAACTACATGAGTGTCTGTGACACCTGTGTTAATTCTCCTACATAGACTCAACTGAGCTGCCATTTGAATGATGTTTGCTGTGTAAGAAATCACTATCCATCGTTTGGTCATCGTACCTCGAATCTCACACGCATCAAAATGTACAGTTTGTGCATTACATGAAGCCTCCCTAAAAAGGCTATCAGTTTTTTCAGTTTTAACTAGTTTTTAAATCAGTTTTCAATAAAGGAATTGCTATTTCGCTGTACCCTATGTTGCCCTTAAAAAGAGAAATAATACATACTATATTATTTTACATTAAGATTGAGCCTGCCGGAAAAGGAACTTCCCTTCTTTATTTTAGGGACTACGATAACATCTTACCATGAGTTCAGAAGTTCAAAGTTTTGAAAATTCAAGTGACTGATATGGATGATTAAGGAACAAAACAGTAGAGATCTGAACTTGCAACGAAATTATCCTATCTCTGTGACGATACAAGTTTGGAACAAATGCTGTGTTGATTCTGAAAATAATTTTGAAGATTACACGGAACGAGAGTAGCTAAGTATCACTAATTTTGATTTTGTCTTAGTTTCTGAAACAAATGAACGTGAATACGGCGGTCTGGTCTAAATCTAGCTCTTACCTGCTGGTTTACGGGACAAATTCTCTCCGGGCTACTTGCTCGCAGCCAGCCCAGCTCCGTCGGGGCCTTAAAAGAACAGGCCTCGTCAGCAGCCGTACAGTCAGAATTTTACGGAGGAAACTTTAGATCTTTTCTTAAGGATGAGAACTTTGAGCTTTTGATGTTGCTGGTGGTGGTGTGGTTCTGTATTGTCATTCTGTTTTGATTAACATTTATTAATATATGCTTCGTGAAACATGGAAGCATTTTTATTTATATGGTTCATCCCGTGTGCAAAATTAAACTGCATAGTTATTTCAAATCAGGGAGAATCACCAAAGCGAATGTCGCCACATGAAGTTTAATTGAAGTGATTCACGGCTTATCATATGAGAGAGTTGATATGCTTCTTCAGAGGTTTTTGCAGTTGATCAAGCACTTTTATTAAAAAAACATTTCTGAATAATTTTCCGCGTTATATAAATACGAATTCCAGAAAGGAAATATCCCGCTCAAAGTGTAGAAGTTTTTGTGAGCACTCACAGTAACTGAAGGCGTTGACCATACGTCTCTGAGACCGCACGTCTCTGAGACCGCACGTCTCTGAGACCGCACGTCTCTGAGACCGCATATCTCTGGACCCATGGTCCCTCAGAAAATCTATCTATGACATCATTCATCAAGGAAGGCCAACAGTTGCACGGTTCCATAATTATAGTCCACATTAGGACACTTGTAGGCCCAATGCCGCGCAGAATTGCCGCCATTATTCGTTCTCGTGAAGATCTTCCGCCGTGCAGTAAGTAGCAGCAGGGGACTAATTTTTGGTTCGTGAGCTTACATCAGGAAAAATTATCTCATGGATGTATTTGAAACTAAAGTTCAATAAAACAAAGTGTCGATGCAATGTTATCAACAAATTATAACAAATCATATCTAGTGGGTAAATTTGCATTCAACTTTCGTCAAAAATAGTGCCTTTGGTAATTGTCAAAAAAATTTAAATGAGGTAAATTCCCAAACTAATTTACAAAAACGTTACAGCATAAGTACAACAAAAATGCTCATTAAACAAAATTAAAAAATTGAATTTTAAGAGATATGGAAGAATTTCTTAATTGGATGCTCTATAAATTAAATACATAACTAAAATTTGCTACTACCTGTGTGTATTTTGACTAGTGAATTGTTTTAGTAAATGGTGGCGTTTCCAACGATCGTTAATTTATTTCAAGTGCAACCTTAAGTCGCTCGAACGAGTGATGAAGGCCCGTCCCTGAGTGCGAGCCGCGTGAGCGTCGCACCTCGAGCATTGGGTCTGGTCGCTTCAGGCAGACGCCAAAGAACACAATGGAGGGTGCTGAGCTAAATATCACTGTACCTTTTAGAGATGACGCTATAAGGTAGTTGTAAAACCTTTTAGTATCAGTCTGAGAGAAGTGACTCGAATAAGTTTCAAATGGATGAAATTTCTCTCCTAAGTCAACCATCCGTGCTCTGATGCCCGAAGAAAATTTATTCTTCGCCTAGTCATACGTGGATGAAAATAGTTCATGATAAAATTCAACCGAGATGAAATGAATTAGTGTGTGAAGTTCAAGAAATGTAAATATGCATATTTTTGCTTGTGAACCATGTTAGGACAAGTCAGCCTTCGTTTCTGTACGGCTGGAAAATTTCCTCAGCCAAAAAATATCATGTAGAAGCTGGTGTCGCACATACCAGTGAGCATTAATTAATTCTCACTATTATCCTGCTAAATAATATTCACACGTTTAATTCGATATAAACTAAAGTACCTGAAATATTTGGACGATTCCGTGCTTTGAGGCTATAAACTTTTAAATCCAGCAGAGCATTTCATATAGTAAAATTTAGTGAGCTAAGTAAGATTTAGAGTTGTTTTTCTTTTGAGGAAATATACATGCTTTCATTTTATCGCTTGTAGAATAAAATAATGCACGTACGAAGAGATTTTACATAAGCCATCTCGAACATGCAAAAATTTTGAACCAGGATGAAACCTGAGAATTCCTGGGTAACAAAGCGAAGTCCCAACGAAAGCGAGAAAGAAATGTTAGGTGCGAGTGTGTTGAGATGGTAAGGCCAGTCACCTGACCTTAATCCACTCTAAGGTTCAGGAGGGAGATGAAGGTTAGAGCTCGTTCGAGGGAACCGAGGAATTTCTGTGAATTGGGAACAATTTGCAACCAAGAATAGATCAATTTTACTTTTGCATTTGTTTTATTCCAATTTCTACGTACAGGAAGCGACTACTGGCCGCAATTTTCAATAAAGAAAATGAACCAGAATACTATGAAATGGTTATGTGGTGCCTTCTAAACAACTTTTGTATCCACTAATTGAGCAGTTCATGTTTCAAGTCAGAAATACTCATGAGTTGAAGTCGCGCCACAACCATCGTACATCTGGTAGTGCAGCTACAACCAACGTATATCTAGTGATGCAGCTTCAACCATCGTATATCTGTCAGTGCAGCTACAACCATCGTAAATCTGTCAGTGCAGCTTCAACCATCGTACATCTAGCAGTACGGCTACATCCGTCGTAAACCTGAGAGTGCGCTGCAAACTTGCATTGTAGTTTCTGGAATTGCCTATCCGTGTTTTGGCTCCTATTACTACAGGTAATGATTGTCTGTGAGGTGAAAAGGTCAGTTCCTGTCTACCTTGCGCACTGTGCTGAACAAGCTCCATGTACTCGAATGACAGCGTTAAAACATTGTGAAAGGGAATTTACATAACTATCAATAAATGAGCATTTGCGTTCTTGATATGATTACGTTCGACGGTACTTAATCTTCGAGTGCTGCTCCGATCTCCCCATTTCCGAGCTTTATCGTGGCAGCGGCATTATCCGACCGAGGTAAATTATTATCGAGTGCACTGGTTAATTTTGTAAAGCTTGCCCTATTGTTTAAATACCTCAATGCAGCTAATCCATTGTACAACTGTGATTCGGATTTTTGTTTGATTTTAGGCGACACTACGGTCAGCTCTAGAAGAACCCACAACTATCTTTTGAAACTTAGGCTGCTGTATTGCGACCGGCCCCTGCTGCGGACACTACTCCTAACTACCATGCCGCTTCGTGCTGAATTTTTTTTGTGACGAAGTGATGACTTCTGAAGTAATCTTTTGTTGCCTTAGTGAGTCGTTAGCGTTTGGTGTGTAATTTTCGTCTCTGACTTGTAGCGTTAGTGTTAAGTTGGCTCTGCTGTTGCTGATTATAATTATTGATTAGATGTTCGTGTTTGGGGTATTTCTATTATAGTACAATTATTAGTGCACCATGGGAATCGGTAACGCTCTTAAAGTAATGAAATTCAGGTGCGAGTTCTAGTATAATTCAAACACACCACATGGCACATTGCACTCCTCTGCCGCAAACTGTTTTTCAAAGCTTCCAAACCGACTTGAAAAGTATCAACAATTGGATGACAATCTGGATGTCCACAACGTAATATTAGCAGCCACCACATATTCATTTTTCACGCTACGCTAGATGAATACGGGAAGGGTGGCATTGCGAGCGAGAAGTTACTTCTCAAAATAATACGCTTATACTACCAGTGCCGTCATTTTCACCACTCACAATTCCTAAAACCGTCATAGTTGCAGCTAAAGCAACAATGACTGCATTTCCTTTCATTTCTTAGGATAACATCTAAATTTAAATGTTTAACTAAAATAAAAAACAATGTTATCAATTATTAGAGTGTGTAATGAACTGAAATGATGTCACTTTAAACAGCCCTCGCACCTCGTAGTTGTGCGAGACCTGTTCAAATAAAAGCTGGAATCTTGCTATGGATACTTCATTGCAGAACGGAAAAAACTGGCCTCGTTAGTTTTCTCCCAAGTACTCCCCCCTGCTACCAGCATATTTTATTTGATGATTTTTACCATTGCTGGAATACTCTTTGAAACTCATTTCTCAGAGGGCTCGTTGTTGTCTCAGTGAATCATATCTAATCTCGTTGGCAGCGGCTTGTCAGAGCGGACCTAAAAGAGCGTCTTGTCAGAGCGGACCTAAAAGAGCGTCTTGAAGAGTATTCTTTCCAGCTAGGGGGAAGGTAGAAGAAATCTAGCGATTCCAGAGAGCGGGGAGTGGGAAATGACAACTTTTACGGAAACGTAACACGCGGACTAGCAGAAATGAGGCTCGAGGATCGTTCCGACGCGCTGCACTGCTAAGCTCATGCTTTGCTTCGACTCAGGGTCATCCTACCCATATCCTACCCCAGAGTCTTTAAATTTTTTACATGGAACCCTATTTTCACAGGCTGTAGCAACAAGCATAAATACATATAAGAGAGCTTTTCGATATTCAACTCACAAATACGCAAATCGATGGTTTGCATGATGTAAAACTGAAATAACTCGTGGCGTTGTGCTCTATTCAAACAAGAATTCTAAATTTTTCTGGAATGAATTTTACGTTTTCATTACAGTTTGACCGGTCATGAACCGACATTTTACGAACTCTTTGTCAAGTTAGAATATTCATCAGTTTCAGCTTCAGTTATAACAGAAACTGACGACACATACTTTTATGAAACAAACCTCTAAACAACTGGCTTGTCAGAATGCCTATCATTAAGGCTGCAGGTTACGTTTCGTCGCGGAAGTTTGTTGTTGATGAACAGTCTGAAGTACTATAGTTCGAGCTCATGCATCGGACACACGCTGCCGAAGTGGAAAGTTTTTCAACTTTGGATTGATGGCTTTTATATCTAAACGCGATAGTTTTTAATTGAAGGAGAAAATTCTGTTCTCATACTGGAAAAACAGAGTACAAAAGTGAATTTTTTTGTGAAGAACTAGAACTAGGGTATTCTTACATACCTCAAGAGTATGCCGAACGATTCTGCATGCCGGGAGAAATCCTACCGGTAGTTCTTTAAAATTCGTTATATTCTTAGAATAACAACTGTCAGTTTCCAAAGAACAACCCAAGATCTTGAAAAAACAGATATGGAATAAATATGATCAAGAACAGGCATTTGGAACAGTTTAACAAGCGAGTCAACAATGAAGTTAAGGTTACTGTTCCAATTTTTTATTGCTTCAGCGATGGAAATTTACCTAACTTTAGCGGAAAAGTTGGAAGTTAGCGCCTCCATAGCATCGAATTCCCGGAATTTAGGCTCACACAATTCTAAAGTTCACCTCAAAAGTGGGCAAAAATTAACGACCTCATTTCTTAAAAGACGCAAAGTTTTCGAAAGTATCGTTCACGCTTAGAATAAGCTCGTGTGATTGGCTCGAAATGGAAGCAATGAGCCTTGCAGAACTTCAAAGAAAAAATTGTTAGAAAGAATTGCTACGTCCTTTCCTTCGTTGTACGTTACGCTATACTCAGAAATAAATTCAATTTCGCCTTTGTGTGTTGCTTGTCGGTAAAATTAAGGAAACGTCAAGTTTTCCTTATACCGCTGTTGAATTCAACAAACGTGGGAGTAAACTAACTTTCATTTGAATAATTTATTCCATTTGTAATATAATTTTTGATTCTGTTACATACACCTGATGATACACTCCCCGGATTATAGAAATTGGTCACTTATTGTTTATCAAGCTCGAATTATTTGCCACGTTCATAATCAGTTTTCAAAGCTGTAGCCAAAGTTTAGATTATATACAAGTATTGAACAGGCATCAGACTTGATTCAGAGCTGGCAAGGAATAGACTTATTGCTTAGTTGCACTGGACTGCAAACCAGTGAAGAGCCTTACTGTCCGATGAATATTGATTCTTTCTTTATTGCGATGATGTCCGCCGTGGTGTCCATTGAAGACCTCACGATGCCTCTAATGGAGCCTGTTGCCAAGGGGCGATGCAACGAAGAGGAGAGGCTGTTTCAATTACGCAGAAGTGGCCCCAATAGTTGAGGTATCTGTCAAACGGAATCAGTACGGCTACGTTGAGCTGATAGATAACCAAGTTTTGTCATTTGCACAATATCTGAATGAAGACAGGCAAGTTGTTTGGCCAATTTTTCAGGATGACTATCGCCTGGTTCATCGTGGTAGATTTGTCATCAATTAGCATGTCAGTCATCCAGAATTTGCCAGACATTTAGATTGGCCAGGTATTTCCCAAAATATCAACCCAATAGAAAATTTGTGGGACAACAATTTAGACGTCGAGAAGATCGTCCACGTACAGTAGCCACACTGCGAGATCAGTTGAGGCAAGAGAGGTTTAAACTCGAACAGGTGTGCATTGAAACATTTGTAAGCTCAATGCCACGCACAATTGCCCCCTACGAATTGAATTTGTGCCATACAAGCCTTTTGGCCCTGCTATAGTTTTAAGAAAATTGACATTTTGTACTCTACGCACGTATCGTATAATATTGGGCGTTTAGCAATATTCGTACTTTATGAGGACAAAAATTTCGTACTCCTTAAATTTTTGTTCAGCTTTGGCCGTAGCGATAAATGTGTTTGTACAAATATTCAAAGTAAATATTAAATGTTTAAATATCATAGCAATATTGATAAATATTATATAAATATAACAATAAATTCAATATGTGTTGCATTTTGAGTTGATGTTGCCAAAATAAAAATGGATTATAGTGGTTCATCAAAATTTAATTACTCGTGTGTGGTGACGCACGTAATGTTCATGAACACGCATTATAGATCGACACATCTCTGCCTGGAGATATTTTTTGAAGATGCCATGGTGTGATGTGGAGTGAAGGAGTACAGAAATAAAAGCTGTGGAATGATTGAAGTAATCACGGTAGTGTTTTCAAAATAAATGACTCAAGATACTGCAATCAACGTAGCGAAACTTAATGATTGCTATGATGAAGAACTGTCGGCTCCAACGAACAGAACTAGAAACAAAATGCAAATTATTTCCTGGGAAGATTCGTTCTTCACATCAAACCTGCTAGGCTCCTCCCTCCCTTCATGAACAATTGCAGGCTTCCTGCCCGCCTCTTCCCGCGTCCAGGTCCTAACAAATGTCACCAGAGCAAGAAGAGTTTAATTTATTACAAAATATGAAGAATACTACAGTAAAAAGCCAGTTCAGGAGTGTTTTCGGCTGCAGCGGAGGGGGCAGACGCCACTGCAGTATTGCTTGCAAGGATATATTCTACCAGCGCTTTAGCTTCACCTGTTTCCTCTTTAATTCATTCGTTTTTTCCCCTTCATTTAGGCAAATGAATGTTAAGAGGAAATTATATTTTATTTTCACTGTCTGTGGAATATATTTCCCGATTCATCAGAATACTTTTAAGTTTCCGTTTTGAATATCTTAAAATTTTACAGCTACATATCAGCATAGACTAGCATTTCAGCCGTCACTAACTCTCGGTCAGCAAATTTCTGACATCTTGAGGCTGTCATCAGTTGAGGCGCACCTATCGCATGTCTCAGTGAGTCAGTAGCGAGGTCACTAAATTTGTGAAGGATGTACTATGCATCTGACAGTATGAATCACTGCCATCAGTAGAGTGTTACGAACGATGTGTACCCAAGAAACACGATCGTATTTAGTATACTTTCCAGAAATCCAAATAAAGATAAATGCAATGCGCCTTTTGCTGTTATTGGGAGTTACCATTTGAGCCCGGACATCGTTACATTTCAAGAGAAATGTAATAAATGCCTCATTCCCAATGAAAGCAATAATTGCTTAATTTGAGATGCAATATAAATTAAAAAATGAAAACATCAGTGAAATGATGTACTTAATGTGATGTTTTAAGGTTTCTTAACCCGTATTGGTGTCAGAAGTTCTAGTAACCCTTTTTTCTTCTTTTAGTCGTCGAATATTTTGGGGACCTAGTTAGATGTTGGCCGTACCCCCACAGCTAGCCTGCCGTCGCGAGATGTAGAGCCTGGTTGAGCGCAGTTTCGTGTTAGGCTTCTAATTTTAGTCCTGCTGAGCGAGTTACAAGCCGCTAAGATGTTTAGGACGACACTCCGCGACACCTTGCACCATAGAGTGACTAGAGGCTTCTTTCATTTTTTGTGATCTAACTTATTAGAGGATACATTTTCCACTGTCACCTGATGCAAGTCATGCGCTTGAAAAAAGGAATAGCCATTTTGAAAAGGCCAGAAGTTTGGGAAAGGCCATTAGCACAAGAACGTACGAGTTGTGCTGCTGGACGAATAGGTGACGACGTAATTAGTTAGTGTGATAAACTGCAACTCTCTAACTTCAGCTACCTAACCTTTTAAATATCAGAAATAGTCTGGTAAATATAAATGAACAAAGGCTTCACAACACGACGTCAGCGGATTGCTTCCAACAAGCAAGCTTTAGTGACTTCTGTCGAAGTAAAGCGATCATTTTCATTGCTCAAATAGCAGTTTCACCGAAACGATTGAAGGGAAAATCATTATGCCGTTTAGTAATTATAGCTAATGACGTAACTCAGGTGCTCAAAATACTGTGTAACTAATTTATAAGAAGTACCATGGCATTGATATGCGATAACCCCAGCAATTAAGAGTTTCAATGATTTTTTGTATTTACCATAACTTTAATTTTCCGTTTCATGTAAATCCATTGCTTTAGGAAATGGTACTTTTGATATATGAGTGTGTTTTGCTTTAGGAAATGCTATTTCGATACGTGAGTATTACTAAATTCAACATCGTAATAGGTATTTTAAATGCAAATTCGATTTGATACTGAACTTGTGAATATATCTGGCCCTTCTACGACTACGATACGATTTCTACGACAATACAGTATATTCATCTACGCTATTGACCGGGCTGTTGAAGCCATCAAACAATGTTGTACAAATGACAGCAGTGCCGTAGATTTAATGTTTTTGAGTAACATTTGCAATTTGTATCAGCTATAACACCAATTTTTAACAGAGGGAAATGTAAAATATTGAGAGCAATGATGTCCGAGTATTTCTGACATCATTGTCCGGGCAGAAAAGCTATTTTCGAGCAGAAGAAGAATAATTTTTTTACTGTGGTACACATGGAGGTATTTGCTTAACTACTGATTTGATCAATTAAGGTGCATTGTTAAGAATAAGCTACGTAGTTTCTTAATCACTTACGCCTAGCGCCAATAATTGGTACACTTAAAAGCTTGCAGCACTTTCTGTAACGATTTCCAAGAGCTCTGTGCTCAATGGTAACAACTGACACGTTAGCATTTCCCTGAAAACTAAATTGTAAGTCAAAATATCTCTAATTAAAAATAAATTATGAAGCCTTGTGTACTAAACATCGGTTGCGAAGAACTTTCTACGCCAAGTAAGGAATCTCAGTGTTTCATCTGGTATTGCTCATATTAACTTTCAGAACAGAAACACTATAGAACGCCATTGGCCACGGAACTGAGGCGTGGGATTGAAAACAGACATTGAAAAGAGTGGTATTTTACTGCAATACGTTAATAAGCTCTGATATGATGAATAATGTCAGTATCACACTCATTGTAATCTTGAATTTTCCTTGCTGATGGATCTATTCATGTAATTTTTTATATTTCTTTGCCACACTATGCTGCAAAGTTGACTCATAAGCATGATCTGGCTCAGACCAAACAAGGCAAATTGTAAATACCCCAATTTCAGCTACTTTGGTCCCATAATAACGACTTAACTCCATGGAGTTGCTAGGTACAATGCCTCAAGCAGGAACAAAATTAAGAAGTTGAGCACATTCTCCTGCAGAAGGAGTGAGTGCGACAGAGCACAGAAGCTCGCTGAAAAGATAGCGGTGAAAAATTACCGGCTAACTCTTGAGAGACGGCATAATTGAATCATTAGTACAGTTCGGTTTTTATAAAGGAAAATCCGGTAAGCTTAATGAATCAGGATATTATGGAAGAGCCGCCATCCAAAACGCTCAGTTTACTCGACGAAACATTCACAGGAACCTTGGCTGATGTAAAGATCATAAAGGCTTATCGACATGCTGATGGAGCCAAGCAAAATTTTCTGATGAGCTCAATTTTTCCAATTTTCCTACTCCAGTACTTGCTTCTAGGCACCGGCAGCCTTAGAGAAACATTTGTGCCCGACTGCTTTTTTCATGGCGCAGAGGCTGGAGAGGGGTTAGTATTAACTGAGGCAGTCATATATTGATATTCTATAGGTGTAATCATTGTTTATCACACCAGGATTACCAAGAAGGACTTCCTTAATAAATCAGGGGATTAGGCCCATCCCTGCAGTGGCTCACACGTTAGACTCTGCTCGTGGAATTAATCGTCGTCAAAAAGAGCAATTCTCTATGCGTAGAATATAGAACAGCGAGCTCCTTTAGTTCATAATTTTCAAGAGGATCATAATAGCAAGCCGCAGTACGTAAACTGGTCCAACGCTCGCAAGATCTCAACATAATCGAACATTTGTGACACATCTTGAAGCGGCGAGTGCTAGGTCGCTGCACTGAGTTATCGTCCCTAGAAAAACAGGAGCTGCGTTTGTAAGACGAAAAGGTCAGAGTTTCTGCGTTTCAAGCTCAAAATTTGTATGAATCAGTTGCAATATATATTGTAGCTGTTCGTAGACCAGCTCTCTTGAACTTGACATGTATATCTGTGAGTTTATTGTACCTTTTTATTGTTGATATAGAAATATATTTTGCATTTTTTCATGCCCTTAAACAAATAAAGCCTCTAGAAAATTCTCTTCGAATGACCATTTTCTGTTTAATTGGCATCACTCGTGAACAGTGAGAGCAAAGTCAAGCTTCTCATTTTCAAGCTAATGCTCCGTACGTATGTGCGTTTATTCAAAATATGTTGGACATTTGCTTTTGTTGTATCATTAATAGTCAATAAGTCTATGCCAGCCAATCGATTAGCTCGTGGTTGGTCTTTCCAATTGCGCTCAACGACGGGCACAGATGATTGTTTGTTTTATTATCCTGAAATCCTGTCATTAAGAACCTTTATTTATTCCAACACGTTTTACCGTTGGGT
>VOMN01047762.1:0-11046 GCA_014899125.1 Orchestia grillus | reverse complement strand
ACGAGAATGAAGGATGTCGTGCTGTAGACGCCTGCCATCGTAGAACTTCCAGGCTGCGCCGTGAAGGTCTAGGAGTTAAACCGGCCATAGTTGAGCTGGCGGGTCCCTCTTGAAGTGCAGTATCCACCTCGACGACGTGGGGCAGATCGCGAAGTTCTCACCGATGTGGACCTCAGCAGGGCTGCTCAGAGCAGATCACGAACGACCGGATGCACCCGTGGTTAATGGAAAAGTAGTGGTGGGATCCATCTGAACGGCCGCCGACCTCCAAGGCATATCGTTATTCTTTGTAGTCATCCAACGAGAATAATGGAGAGCATAAAATGAGGAGTTGCCAAACGTTAGCGCACGTAATAAAAATATTGAAAAAAGTAAACAACGACTGGCACACTAAGCTAATCTAAATCATTTTCTATAACACCCGTCTTACGCACGGACATTTAATGGAGCGTTTCCCGCCGCCTTTTTATGACGACTGCCCAGCGCCTTTATCAGTGCACCATATATTGGCGGTGTGTCCGAGATTTTCTAACGCAAGCTCCCGCTATTATCCTGGCTCTCAGGAAACCGATCCTGAATTCTGTTCTAGTGAAAATGTTGGCAGATCCCACCCGTGGTCCGTTTGACCGTGGACGTCTCATTTCCTTCCTCACTGATTCTCATCTTGCGAACAAACTATAACATGGTCTATATTTTGAGATTCCTTGGACACACACTCTCACTAGATTTTTGTGTCCTAAAAGGACTGTGCATATTATGAAACCTGAAATATTTTGTAACTGAATAAAAATGCGTCCAAATGATTTTGCAGTTCTGCGTTCTCTGCCCTTACTGGTGTAGGAGTAGGAAATACGACCGGGCACACCGCGTTGCGGCCCGGTGGGGTTCCAGAGTGGGTTTGGCACACGGCCGTAAACGGGTGGACAACTGGAACCCCATCGGACCTGCTGCCCTCCAAACAGGGATGTGACCGATTTTTGTTTTCCTTCAACTTTGATTCTAGCAAATGTAATATTGATAAACCCTCAATCGCGGAGGAAATGATCATGCTGATTCGAAGACTATTTTGGTTCTTTATACGTGGTGACTATCACTTTTATTTGTTGCATCTAATTTTTTAGAATATCAATTGTGAATCCTTTTGGAACTATTTTTGTATAAGCTAAAGTTTTCAGCGCGTTATAGGCCTGGCTAATGAAGTGCTAGTGACCCTGTTCTGCTGCTACTATTACTTACAATTGAAGTGCTTCAGCGGAATACTTGTTAACCTTGTATTGTATTTTATATGTATCAGAGGATGTAGCTACAGCTTTTTGTGTTCTTGTATAGGAGATATATTAATTATATGTTCGTGAAATTTTGTTCTATGATTTAGAGCCTACTTGCAAACCTCTGTACCTTTAGTTATTTAGTAAATCCTTTAGGATTTTTGGAGTTCATAATTCAATTTTTCTAGAGCCATGCACTTCAACTTCAAATCCCCAAATTGACAATTATGCTTCAAGTAGTTACCTGTAGTTTCGGAATCGAAAATAGGCAAACTGGTTTCATGGGCACTGGCAACTATGTCAGGCCAGAATCTTACAAGTTGTGTCTGCATTTATTAGTCTTCAATTCTTCGTCACTGACCCAGCCTCTATGTCTTTGATGTTCATTGCTTCTTGTTAAATTCCCTCAGCTACAGCTAGGCCATCAGGACTTGTATTTTTTGTGCCCACTTTGCTTCTTTTCAGTTTCATTCCTTCTTCACTGATTATACTTTATCTTTTCTTCCTCTTCTTTCTTAACTTGCTGTTTCTATGTGCAGGGAATCTTATGTGGGAACACACCTGTTCATAGATTCCTCATTTTCTAAAGTCCATACTAAACCGCACCTCTTATTTGCTCTCCTGAGATCACATTCCATGTCATTAAGGAGCTTTAAACAAACTAATAAAGTAAAATAAAATAAGACTGTCCATTGTTCACAGGTGACAGTCGGTGCGAGAGTCCAGGGAGCGTTGATGCATACGAGGCTGGCCGAGCTGAGCTGGTGAGGGTGCCTCACTCTCAGCTGCGAGCCATGCTCCACAGACTGCTGGAGAAGGACTGTGTCAACCTGGCAGTGCAGCCTTACACTGCTCCTGTGAGCCTCTCTTGCATCCCTTGATTCCACTCAATATTTATACTGTTCCTTGAAAATCTATTTCTGTTAACACTCGTATTGATTTGCCATTAATTTGTTTGTTTCTGATCACCCTTTAGACCCCTTTTTGTATGTTTTTATTGCCCCTTCCCTAATTTACAGTGACTGATTCACTTCAACTTTGTTTTGGTTCTCTATGTCCAGTTTTTTATTTATTGTCAGATTTTTTCAGTTGATTTTAATTTTAACTGTTGGTCTCTTTTAATGACAGTTTTAATATCTCTGAACCCTTTTACCTACAAACAGCTGAAAGCCTTGGAGGAAAAATTCAAATTTTTATACATTCACTTTTTATAATGCATGATATTTTTACTTTTTCCACATTTACTTGTTCCCTTTCTGTTAGCCTTCACTCCATTTCGTTTTTTGGTTCTCATTTCCTTAATGATGGTTTTCCTAGATAGCTTGCAACGCTGCATGCTGTTTACTGATAATTTTAATGGTTCTTTTTCATTTACATTATTTCTTTTTACACAGATTTGGAATTTTTTGCACAGATTTAAATTCTGTTCCATACATTTGCATTCTTTTACATAGATTTGCATCTTCATTCACTTGATAGGTTTCTCTAACCCATCTAAATTTTGACACTTCTTATGGTCTCTTTATAGTTGTTAAAATTCTTTCTCATTAGCATGGCTTGAGGCAGTGCTGTGATAAGCTTCTACAATAGGCTGTGTTGAGGCCTACTACAGGCTGTGTTGAGGCCTACTACATTGAACTCTGTGAGACATATTCATGTATTTATTTAATGCCTCAGTTGCACTTACATTATTATCTTTTCTATCTGTTAAAACAGTGTTTGTGGCGGCACATCTAATTAAGCTTTTAATTTCACGAGCTGTTCTTGCATTGCAGGACGGCAGCAGGGGCGTGCTGGAGGGTCTGGCGTCGCGCTATGCAGACCAGTTCAGCACGCACTACCAGGTAGGGGGAAGTGAAGGCGACCTCATGACACAATGCTTACGTAGAGCTCCCTCTCCTCAGACCAAGAGGGTCCCTTTCCCCAGACCAAAGGGCTCACTTTCCCCAGACCAAAGGGCTCACTTTCCCCAGAGCAAAGGGCTCACTTTCCCCAGAGCAAAGGGCTCACTTTCCCCAGACCAAGGGGCTGACTTTTCCCAGACCAAGGGGCTCATATTACTGTGCCTAACAATAAGGGGAAAGGAGGAGGCTTTGTCAATGAGGAATATTTGTCATGAAGAACATTTATCATGAGAAACATTCAGATTTACCACTAACTATTGACAGTAAACTCAGAATTTCTGCACTGTTAAACAAAGAATGATTGAGCATTGAATCGTACCCTGTGACCAGGACGTGCTGGAACACCTCGAGCAGCTGCGTACCTCCGCCCTCGCTGCCCTGCCCTCCTCCCCTCCTGAAGGCAACTCGGGTCCTGACTGTGTTACTCCCATCAACCTGGGTGTTGGGGCCACGGTCACGTCCCCCAGCTCCACATCAGGGGACGGTGGGGGGAAGACCACCAGCACTCCGGGCGGTGTGGTGACCTCGGTGTCCTCAGGCCAGTTGTCGTCTCTGAGCTCCTCTCCCGAGCCGCCGTCGTCCCGCTACCTGCCGGCCCACTTCTCGTCCACTGACCGCGCCATCTACGTGCCGGGCAAATACAATGTGAGTCCTGCTCACCTGTGTGAGGAGTTTTCGTGTCCAGTGGGCCCCTCATTACGTCCAGTGGGCCCCTCATTACGTCCAGTGGGCCCCTCATTACGTCCAGGGGGCCCCTCACTCGTGTCCAGTGCTGTTGTTGCATGGCTGAGGTCCATGGTCCAGCCGATGTTGTGGTTGCATGGCCGATGTCCCAAAAAGTCCACTTAGCTCGCCAGCCAACGCTTCTCACGAGCATCAGAAATAGCAGAAATTCTATCAGCAATGGAGATAGATAGAGAGGAGAGAAGGAAGAAATTTCAAAGTTAAGTAAGAGAAAGGATTTGGTTACCTTAGGAAAGTGAAAGAGGTACGAGGGTGGCTTGAAAAGTTTCTCAAATTCATGACAGAGATGACTGCTAGCGTAACTCGGTTTCCTAATATATATAATCATCCTTTAGGTGTAAACACGTGTCTTATGAGTGCTCGTGGGGGAAAGATGTGGGCCGGACGCTTCGCTAGTGTTTCCGTGTGGCGTTCATGGAAGATGGAAAAAGTCTGAGTTTCTCGACTAGTGTCGAGACTGTTGAGGGCCGGACTGCAGCGTCCAAGGCAGACTCCAAGTTTCCCAGCAGTTTTATGTGGCGACATGTGGCTCCCTTGTGGCCATTCGTCTTAACGGGGTTAAAAAAGCGTATACTCGTATGAACAGAATATTGGTGCCTTCTTTTATTTTGTATCTTTTTAAAATCATTGATGGCGTTTTGTTTGGCTTCCTATCAGTGTCGATGGAGCAAGTTTTTAAAAAATGCTCATGATATTTTATTACCTGAAGCTTATAAATGATTTTTTCACTGATGCTCTTCTACAATATTATCTGAATTGTGGAACACACCATGAATAAAATTGATGAGTAAAAATGAATTTGTGATTTTTGTGAAATTAACGTCCATAAATTTTGCTGGACTTGAATTAGTTTTTGACGAAACCTAAACTGTTGACGTTCATTACTTTTCTAATAGTTCTTCTAGGACTCATTATAAACAATTGCGTTATTATAGACAATTCATTCATTCCGTCGTGAATTGTCAGTTACTTGCGTCGTGAATTATCAGTTCTCCAGGGTCTGAGCTCATGCCTGTCGCCTGAATCGCAGACAGTTTATTACTACAATAAATATTTGTTCTACAACGGCTGAACAGCGCTGAGAGTGCAGTAGTCACCCTAGACTGGCAGGTGTGGGAGCAGCGGCCGGCAGTGTCTCGTGTGTCCATTTTGTTCCTATGATGGCTTCGTAATCGAACAACGAACATTTACTTCCACCGTTTACTCAGACGTTTGGGACCTGAAAGCATTAACAAATGGAAAAAATATTTACGGTTTTCAATTTCAGTTGTGAATATAAGTCCTGTCGGAGCATGAAGCGTGAGTATCCGCATCGCTCTACAATCAATTGATGGACCACAACCAACTCGAAAAATGGTGGAAGTTTCTCATTCTATAAACCAATAAAATAAAGCTATTAAGAGACACATTGATGTGTCACAGTATATTTTGCCAACAGTTGAAAAGCATTTCGTCTGAGCTCATCCGTCCCTGTTCCCAAATTCTACTTCTAAATAACCTTGTTCATGGGAATTTTTTTACATTTATTTTCGTATGGATGATCCTGCTACTTCAATCCTGCTTTTCGAAATACATTGCTCTGATGACGGCAAGAGCATATTTTACCGAAAACTCAACCTTCAATAAAATTGTTTTCACTGGGTTCTTTGAAATTCTCAACAAACCAATTAGGGGGTAATTATTCCACCATGGATTTTGTGTAATATTCAATTATTTTCTATTTGTTGTTTTGAGGCATGGAGTTCATGTTACTAAAACTTCAAGGCTTTCAGTTACGAACGATGGTATCCGTGGGTCAGAACAGCTACGTGCTAAAGAGGGCGGTTTAGGAAGAAGAAACCCTGTATTGTGAGTACGCCGTGCCGAATTAAGAAGAAATGTTTTTTAAATAAAAGGCAGTAATTAGTTGAATTTGGGTTTCCTTTTTCTTAACCACCCTGTATATTTAACGATTTCATTTTCAGATCTTGTATACACTGTGTCCCAAAAAAAGCTGACCGAACTTTGAATAGATGGAGCTCTTCAGTTATTGTTGATAATTTAGTTCTGTAAAGGCCAGCTTGTTATTTATGTAAATCAGTATCTATAATACCACTTGCATGAATAAAAAACATATTTGCCAGATCAAGTTTTCCTCGCAAATACTCTTCATTATGCAGTTAACAAAAGAGTGTTTGTAGTCACAACCTGGATTTCTACTAGAAGCATTAAACGTGCGAAGGCCTTATTTGATCTACATTTTCCCGATCAAAGGTCGCTATGCAAAGATATCATCTGAAAAAATTCTACCCGGAGCGAACGACCACAAGCTGGCCTTTACTTTCGCTTTGTCAATTCAAAGTTCTGTCTGATTTTTTTTAGGGAAACTCTGTGTACTAATACACAGTTGTTGCTTGCTTGGACTAAAAAAAAAATTGCCCGGTCCATATTCCTTAACTAATAGCGAGAATGTCAGGTACGGCAGTCCGTATCAGTAATACTGAAAATAACAATATTTCATGTCAGAATAAGAGGGCATCTTAAGAATTCGACATCATTTGTCCCGCCATTTTTGGTGAGTCGCGTCTACTAGTACTTTGTTAGCTGCCACTAAAACTTCCAATGGTCATTGAATGTTTGTACGCGTATGTGGGTAGTGTAAAGTCACCAATCGTTCAGCTATCGTTGTCTATAGATAAAAATAGTTTCAAGTTTCTCATCAAGCCAGAATAAGAATACCGTAGTAATGCATCGTAAACTGCAACGAAAAAATCGTCCAGATGTGACTCGAGGAGCCAGTATTTTGTTGTGCTTGTTTTAAAGAACGCCAGGAGTACACTGAACATTACCTCCGTCAGGTTTGGCGGGTAGACAAGGTCACCACAGCTAATCATGTTCAATAAATCTGCCTCTGGTTTTTCTGTCTGTATCATGACGTTGTCCACTTATTCCGTCTGTGCTGAAACGTATGGGCTTGTGAACTGAGCACTTTGTTGTGACATAACCTCAGCTCTAGCTAGGCCTTCGGGACTTCTGTCTTTGGTGCCCACTTTGCTCCCTTCCATTTTCATGTCTTCTTCTCAGATTATTTTTTATCTTTTTATTTTGTTCCTTCTTTACGTGCTGTTTTTATGCGCAAGGAAATTTTTTACGGGAACACAGCTGTGCATAGGTCCCACGTTTTCTGAAGTTCTTATTAAATGGTCCCTTCTTTTGCCTCTCCTTGGATTACATTCTCTGTGGGTAGGAAGCTTTAAACTAACTAATAATCTAATCTGTTGTGACAGTGGACTAGCCATAATTTGAGATACCACGGTGAATGTTGAGAACATCTTTAGTTGACCTTCACAACAACGGACTAAAACGGGAAGAAGTCCTATAATGTCGGCAACATCGCACGATGTTTTGAAAAACTTGAACCACTTAACTTCTCCGAGTAAAGGTCAAAGCGTAATTTTTGAAATCACACTCAGAGATCGACTAAGTTGGGTATTTTCAGTTCCCCCAATTGTTTTGAAGTCCGTTGTTGCGAGGGTTAACTGTACTGTGAAAATTTGAAGTTTTAGTGGCAGTTCATAACCATTTAAATTACCTTTGAAACGTTCAAATTATGAGATCTAGATCACTAACTGCCATCCAGTATTTTACTACTATTTTTTCTGTATACATCGGAACACTACTGTTCTATCTTGCTGGGCACAGTCAGTGGATAAAATGACCATGTATAACATTTTGGAGTTCAGTGATCAGCCAATACGAACTATGTGTGCCAGTTTTTTTTACAAATTTCTCAACTGAGCTCTGAGTTTTGTTAAACAATTTCGCCGTATCACCAATTTTCTTGTACAAGCCACGAAATGAAGGCATGTGGTGTGAGTGCAGCCGTCGAGCTGTCTGTCGGACGCGGAGGAGGACGAGATCTACGGCTACACAGGCGTCGACGGCCAGCCCCAGCTGCCCTCCGCCAGTCTCTCCCAAGGGTGAGGGTGTGCTGCCTCTTTTGCTTGGCAAGTGTTCACTCGAGATGTGTTGTTGCGGGGACTTACGGCCTTACGGTCGTTATAATTGGGCAATGTTCAGTGTAAATGTGTTGTGATGGCGTTATGGTTGCTGCGGTTCTTACAGTTGGCTAATGTTTAGTGTAAATGTGCTGTTGCGCGTTATTGTTTGTTCTTATGGTTGTTGCGGTTATTGCGGTTGTCCAGCAATGTTCTGTGTAAATGTGTTGTAATGACGTGTCTTCTGACTTCCACGTTGCCTAATTTTTTACTTTAAGTGTTCATCTTTATTTGTGTTGCAAAAGTGTTCGTTAAAGTAAGGCGTCTTGCGGATTGGTTTGGTTGGTATACGAGTAAACGTAAATTTTTACTGAGTGCTCCAAGTTATCTGTTAAAGTTCTTTTACCATTTCACTGAGATTTCTCGTTTACTTTGTGTAGTAATTCCAGACATACGATGGGGGACCCAAAACTAACCAGAATTGTGTCATTTAATTTTATTCAGTTATTGTTACATGTTTCTAATCTCATCACCTTCAAAGTATTCTCTGTTTGAAGCAATTCACCGGTCCTGACGTGTTTTTCACTTTCCAAAGCAGTTCTGGAACTCGTGTGAAGTTATGGTTTTTTTATGACTTCGTCGTTTTTTTCTTAGCCTCTTTTAACATCTGCAAAACATTTTCCTTTGAGGACTTTTTTCATTCGGAGGAACAAAAAAAAATCTCAAGGAGCTAGATCTTATGAATAGGGGGAGAAAGGGAGAGGGTGGGGTCATGCCAGTCTTGGTCGAAAACTACTTCACACTCAAGGCAATTACAAGATTCGATTCAGGAGATTTGTACAGCAGAATTTGTGTCTTAGTTAACAAGCCAACTTCCAGCACGAGTGTCTGGGGTGCAATTATTCAATGAGGCCAACGTGAATTTTTTTTGCGTAATTTTTTTTGGGTTTTGGCAGTTGTTATGAAGAACTTCATTGCGTTTTCATTGACTTATATTTATTTCTTGTAACTTTGTTCAATTGTGTTTATGGACTTGTGCATTTCATTCCACTCTTATTAATGGCGTGAGGGAAACTACGCTGTGGGTTTGCTTTAATTCTGAGCATCCGAGTAAAGTGCAGACTATAACTAGGCGCTGGTCTACCTCGTCAAGAATTTGAAAATTTATCATAAAATGTCTCTCAACACTAGAAAACGGCAATCGCCTAACACCTGCTGTAGTTTCAAACACTTCTTGTTTGGACCTGTAGTAGAATCGTTTCAGATGATCAGAGTACGATATTAACGAGTTTTGGTACAATTGGAGAACTTTAGAAAATTTGTTTGATAAATGAGTGCTGAAAAATGGAAGGCCATTTTAGGATTGTGTATTGAGTTTACCTGCCATGACAAAACGTGGTCGTGTCCCCAGGTACCTCAACCCTCGCTCACAGTTCATCTACGAGTTGCCGCCCGTCGGAGGTGAGGCTATAGGATCTTTTGGTCGATTGGTTGGGGTTGTGTTGCGGGGGGACTAATGATGGGTTGTTCTGCTGAGGTGTGTTGCGAGGGGACTAATNCTGAGGTGTGTTGCGAGGGGACTAATGATGGGTTGTTCTGCTGAGGTGTGTTGCGAGGGGACTAATGATGGGTTGTTCTGCTGAGGTGTGTTGCGAAGGTATTATTGAAGAGTTGGTCGGCTGGGGTGTGTTGCGAGGGAACGAGGTTCGTGATATTTACCCAGGTGACGAGCAAAGGGTTATAAGAAGGTGTGCAGTTACCTTGTTCACTACAGCTACCACGACTGTGACGTGTTACGTGAAACATAACACTCCCCGACGCCGCCCTGCGCGTCGGTCGTGGAATTGAGAGCACCTGCTGTAAATTGGCTCTCACTAAGCATGTGGGCATTATGAATGTTTTATTTTTAAAATGGTTAATGAGCTTTTTAGCAACAATTATCATTGTGTTTCTTGTGTTTTATTTTTCATGGCTGGACTGATGTTTTACTGAAGAGTAATGTAGCGATCGGAAACTGTGAAATATTACCGAAAAGGTTTTTATATGCCTTATTTGTGTTTTAATAGAAAATGAGATTTCACAGAAGTACCTCTCTACTAATGGTAGGTTTTTCCCAAATGGGCTCGGGAAGCTTCACCTAGAGGTAGATACTTTGTTCACGCTAACCAGAACATGTCATGATCGTGATCTTGTGAAGCTAAGTTTTCAAGTTAGAGTCTAAGAAGTTCGTCAACTTCTACATTTATCATGTTCATGTTGATGGCAGATTTTAGACGAAGCTTTCTCAACGGAGCTCATATAGATCTGTGCCTGGCTGGTCATGGCACTGAGTGAGGTAGCTGAGGTCTCTGCTAACCCATTTCACTTCTAACTAATTATACGGCTTCGGTCAATCATGTTTTTTTCAAGATCACATACATTTTAAATTGGTTTTTATTTGAATTTGCTACAAATAATAACTAATGAGAGGATCATAAATGATATAATTTCCCTAAAATAGTTCTTTCATAGCTTATATATTGTAATTAGAAATTATTTTTCAGTTTTCTCTGACGATTACGCTGGATTAGTGTACATTAAAATCTATCAAGTCCAATTTGTTTACATGAGCCAGCGTCTATGTTCTGCGAGGTGGGGCAGAAATGATGGACAAACGGAAGGTTTTACTTGAATCAATTTCTATACCAAATTACGCCTTTTAGTGTTCAAGCGAGAATTTGTGGAAATTACTATTCTAATTTACTATTCTCTAATAATACTAAGCTTCTAATTGGTACGACGTCCTATTGGAGCACAAGTTTAAATACCAAGGAATCTAGTTGAATCGGCTGTAAAAGAAAATTTGGGTAAAGAAAGGAAAATTCAACAGACAAGTGACGAGATTTCGTCACCGTAAAAATGAATTCATTTATTTTTAAATGGAACAAGCTGCTCATGCCAATTAGAAGCATCACTTTATCAGTGCGCCAATTGTCCAGGGCGAGCGGGAGGCAAACGTCGGCTGGGCCTGAGTCGCCTGATCAAGACCCTCCGGCGGGACCTGAAGAAGGCAGCCCCAGGGCGCCTTAAGGGGGCCAGCCTCTCCCACGCCTCCGCCAGGGTGAGGAGAGTTGTGTGAAGTGGCCGGTGTGAGGGGAAGCGTTGTGTGAAGTG